>BSBM01000861.1:9690000-9802447 GCA_027924585.1 Larix kaempferi | reverse complement strand
ACCTGTATCTCCTCAAGTCATACCTGTCGGGATTGCTTGTAGTATTCTTATGTAAGGACTTAGCCCCATCTCCCTCTGTAACTGGAACTTATTCACTTATGTAGGTGTCCAATTCATTCTCTTCTAGGATTAACCCAATCCTATACACTTTGATTTGCTGAAACTAGATTTGGAGCTGGCTAAGGTTTGACAGAGAAACCCTAAAATTCCAAACTTGGAATTTCAAACTTCTGTCTGGATAGGGAGATGCAGATGACTGAGGCGAGAACGCTGGTGTGCTCAGATTTTGAAAACTCCAAAAATTGACCCCTCAAAATTGACCTGCGAGTTTCAGATCTGTAGCTTCTGTCAAATTCTAGTTTTTTGGTTTTCTGGTCAAAATCCTGAACTAGGGTTTGATAGAGACTGGGGTTCTACCCAACCAAAAAGTTGGATATTGGGCTCTAAACTTTGATTTTTATGAGGAGTATCCAGCTATGGTCTTAGATTCCATAAATTCAAACTTTTTCAGAAACCCTAATTTCCCCCAACAGTGACAATCCAAAAATGAAAGTGTTCAGAATCCAATTCTGTTTTGACAGAAATATATGCCATATTTTTCTGATGTATCTCTGAAATTTCAGATCCTCAGGGTCTTAAACTTCGGCTTGTGGTATATTGACCTATAATATTTCCAACCCCATAGATTTTACCTCAAATGGATTCTCTATGAGAGAGATATTCCAATTTTCACAACATGACTTGTTTATAGGATGAAACAGAATAGCGAACTTGTATAGGATGAGAGAGATATTCCATGTGTCACTGTTTCTGCTTCAGCCTCTAAAACCTGGACCTATGAAACTAAATTTTGTGCCCTTACTGCCACTTTTTACAGAATTCCATTTGGAGCTTCCTAGCCTGAGATATGACCTTTGTGCCTAGGTCACCTGTTTAGGGATGCATTCTGGAAGACGCATAAACCCTAACTTGTACGAATAATATCTCACAAAGTACAATGAATCTGAGGATGATCTTTGGACACAAGGTACATGAACTTTTCATCTTCAGCCTATAAAATTTTCAGATCTTGAACCTTTTCCAAAACTGATTTATAGCGAAAGTTACACGATGACTAGTTTTTTACTATACAAGCCCTAGCTTCCAATTTGTCGCAAGTGCAACAAGTGTCGTAAATGCCATACAATTCCTTCCTTTAGGATAGATCTGATACCATGTTATTTTTTCATCACTTAATTCAATATGATCTAGGATCTTAACTGAGAGAACAACATGTACAGCATATCAAACACAAGAGACAAGAGACACAAAGCATTTCACCGGGGAAAACCAAGAAGGTGAAAAACCCCGCAACTTCCTCAGAGATAGAATGAGCACCAATACAAATATCACAAAGATCAAACCCAAAATATAGATTTCTTCAATAGCTACTCCTCCATTTTTGCGCACTCCTCTCTCTTAACTATGCGAGTTGGATGAGTGAGTGAATGAATAAATAGAGAGGTGCTCCTCTCTATTTATACTTTGCCTTTACTTGCCTTTTACTCTAACTGAGTCAACCTCCCTTAGGAGAGTCTAATAACCCATTACCACTTGTCACTGATCCTACCCCACTAGGGTGGTCTAATAACCCTTCAACCCATACTGGTCTGACCCCTCTAAGGTGGCCTAATAACCCATTAAATATAAGTTACGACACTTACAATAATACTTGCGACACTTGCAAATACAAATGATGACACTTCCAATTGGAGGAATAATACATCTCCGTTGGGGATACAATAAAATAAAAATGTAATATACAAGTGAATATCTTCCGAAGTTACAAATACATCAACAATTATTAAATTAGATCATACATAAAATATATCATGAATATGAGACACACAAGAGATATCCAATAAATTCCATATTATTATTATGCAAATGATTCTTTTAAAGGGGGAATCAACCTCTATTCACTTGCCTCTTTGAGGGGGCTACCTCCGAGTGAGATAAGTTCAACATACAATATATTTCTAGACACCCTCATAAGGAGGAATCCATCCTTATTTATATAATCACAATACAACTTTAACCTCCTAACTACCTAGTTCACCTTCTTTAATGAGGTCACATACATTTATTTACTAACATAGTAATCCTTATTTGTACACCAAATCCACTTCTACTCTAATGGACCCTATGAGCCCCCCCTTACGCCCCTAGGGAGGGTCATATTAGTTGTCATCCCAAAGCCAACTTTCATGTTGTGTACTTCTCTTTTCTAAGGCCATATGATGCAAAGAAATCCTATGTGAGGCTAGATGCTACAGATTTATCCCTCTTGAGGTTGTATAGGTACATATAGGTAATTTACCTCTCTTCCTAAGAGTCTAATTGTGTGAGTGAAGGATTTTATGGATTTGAGAATGGATTGGATAGTTGGCTAGTAAACCGTGTCATCAAAATAAATTAATAAATGTTATTTTATTACTCTCCCTCTCATCACAATTTGGAATTTAGTGCTTCAAGATTACATGAGCATCTCTTGGACCAATGGATATGGTGATGTGTGGTATTTGTATTACTACCACCCTCTATTGAATCCGACCCATATATTTGAACTAGCAATCCTCTAATATGTTGAAAGAGTATCCCTCATACATGTAATAATTTATTACCTTTTCATCCATGTTCTACATAATTTCCATTTCATATATATGGTTTAAATGATTATGGATAACCCATGTTTGTTTAATGAATCTTGTTCAAAGTTTAAATTGGAACTTGGTTCTTTTAAGGAGTAAGCATAATTTACAGTTTAGATATTACAAGTGTATTCAAGTTGTCATTTAAACTAGAAAACAATCAACTCTATGTTATATACTATTTCTATGAAAGGAGTAGTGGCATTCTAATCAAAGGAGGATAACCGTAATTCATTTTCTATTTTATTGATGTGAATCTTGAGTAATGGGTTCATTAACCATTTATAGTTTTTTATTTTTTTATTTGAATTCACATTCACTAAATCTAATAGCACTAGAATAATTGACCTTATGCACAAAGAGTTTTGATCGCTAGTGTTTAACCCTAATAAGTTTCAACAATAGATGCCACGCTTGGTGTGGTGGTCTTTCCCAAAGTATTGGACATTTGGGAGAGGTATACAATTCATTGATTAAGCCACTATAATCAAAACTAAACATACACATTTAACAATTTTATTGCATCAACCTTGATCATTTTGAGAGTTATAGTTTAGTTGGATATCAACATGCAGAAAGAGTTACACCAAAGATGAAGTTATCAATGCCAAAGTAATTGTAGAGTCTTGGCTATATTGGTATTTTCAACTAGTTCCTCATGTGTAGGGTACATAGGAGAACAATCAATATCACTTATTCTGAATAATGTTGTAGATTCACTACATTCACAATTGCATTGAGAACATAGTCCATGTATTCCTTTTGAACACCAATATCTATGCACTAAATATGAGAACAAAGAATAGGATGTTGATTCCACAAAGTATCCACGTTGGTGAACAAGTGGGATACCATTCCCTAATTTATGGATCATAATATATAGAGCAGTTGAATCTTGGGCCATGTTTCAACTACCAAAACATTAAAGAGAAAAAAGGCTCAACCTGGTTAAATAAAAGAGAGAAAGGTTGGAATACCTAAATGCAATCAATGTGCAACTTCAAGAAGAGAAAAAACACTTGAAGGACAAGGTCAAGATTTTTTATTGGAGAATGGAAAAGATGGAGAAGAAACTTGAGAACTTCATAAGGGTGTTTCCATTGCTAAATAATTGATTTTATGAATGCCAAGACTCCCTCACTACTATCATGGAATATTGTGACAAGATTAGAGTTCATCTTATGTGATTGAGAGAGAAGGTCATTCATATGGATAGCTAGTAGGAGGATAGGATCATTCAAGTGATGTCTAAGTTTCACTAAGAGTTGTCAGAGCAAGATAAGGCATTGGCAAAGCTACAATAAATTTTCCAAGAGACAAATAAAGCTCTTTCCATTTCCACTATAGAGGATAGCATATTGAACAAGACAAGCATGGTAATCTCACTTCCTTACACATTTCTCAAGGTCATTTTGGTGAATTTGAAAAAAAAATAAGAGGCATTCCTTAGAAACTATTTCATATGGGTTAAAATAGATAAGGGATATGAAAGAGAAGACAAGGAATCCCAAGCTCCATTGCCACTAAATTGAGGGTCAAACATGAAGGACTAGCTTTGATAGAAGAGAAAAGGACATGAATATGTGAAGGAAAAAGATATGGCAGAACTATAATGCCCATAATAAGAAAGAGCAACAATGAAATAAGAGGAAAGCACACTCACTTTCCATCTTTCTTATGGAAAATTGTAGAAGGGATGCAATGTGGAAAGTTTGAGGAATCAAATTGCACCAACAATTAGAAGAAGTGGAAAATATATCATTTGGAACAAGAAGAAGAATATCTAGAGGTATGCATTAGATAAGACATCCCTTGTTTGTCACTAGTATAGGAAGAAAGGCCACAAGGCTTCCAACTATTGGTACTCATAGGTATGTCCATTATGTGGGAAAAAGGCCATCATGTGGCATTTTCCTAGGTGAAGCAAGCCACATGCCACAATCCAAAATTATTTTAGAGGAGGAATGGCAACAAGACTTCCCCAAACCAACAATGAATTTAGAGGCATAGGGAGAAAATGAGTATGTCAATTAGTCCATATAATATGACTAAGAATTTTCAATACCACTACAAGTTGAGTGGCCATTGTGAAGCAAAGTGTTGGTGACTTCATCCAGATCTTTGTCAAGTCCCAATTTCGACATCACCATGGAGTTTCATGCACCATATCTAATGATCCTTGATCATTCCCCTAATCCATCTAACCCAATGGCTCCTAGTGACATTTTAGCATTAATTAATTAAAAGGGGTAAATTTTGGTTTAGTCACCCATGTAAATTAAATAAATAAAGGTGGGTCATAATTGTGCAATTTATTAATATTAATTAATATTTGGATAAATTTATTTACACTCATGTGGCTAAGAGGGGCATTAGGATAAGGTGGATCTCAAATACTTGCTTTCCAAAAGATGGCAGCTTGAAGAAAATCATAGAAAATCAAGAAAGCCACTAAAAAGATGGATGGCAGCCCAAAAGAAGGAAACTCCGACGCATAGAAAGCATGCAGAGAGGAAGGAAATTCCATAAAATAAGAAAGAAGAAGAAAAGGAAGAAAAGGCACTGAAAAAGCAGGGAAAATCCAGTGAAAAGCAGAAAAAGCAAAAAGTAGAAAAAAATCAGTCTAAAAGAAAGAAAGGTTACACAAAGCAAGTAATTGCCAAATTGGATAAGGAAGGTGCTTGGATGAGATAGGGACCACATACCATGAATTTAATGACTTTCCTAAGAATATATAGATTCTATAAAAGAGAGAGAGAGAGAACCATTCACATCTTTTGAAAGTTCAACTTTTGCATTGAGAAAGCTTTGAGATTCTCTAGGGTTTGGAGATTTTCCCTTAGCCAACTGTGGGAGATGTGCCCCATAGTAATTGTTCCATTCTTATTATTCTCAGCTAATGTACAGACATTAGGGCCTGATTTTCAGTTCTGAACTATCATACATCCTGAAGAATTTGAGCCTCCATAATTTGTGCAAGATCGTTGAACATTTGTGTTGTTATTCATCCAAAGAAGAGATCAAGTGGAGTAATTTCTCCCCTATGAGATATAGCAGTTGTATTTCATGCCTCCCATGAGATATATTATTTTTATTCTCGTCCTATGGTCATGATCCAGTGCATCCAACACTTCTTTCATGCTCCCATTGAATAATTATGCTCCATTGTTGTAAGATCTAAAAGATTGAGGGCAAGCTATAAAGTAAGAGTTATGAATTCCTTATAATTATGCTAATAAATTCTGATAAATATTTCTGCTGATAATTTACATGTTTCTGAATTCATATAGTACTTCTAAGAAAAAATTGTGAGCCTTTGTGGCAGTTTGTGCTTAATTATTTCAAGACTAGCTCTTTATGCCTAGAATTTTGACTAGTCCTGCAGTATCTTTTACAAAAATATTTGTAAGAGTCCATTTTGTATTCTGTAAATTTTTTCAGGTAATTAAGACCCTACTGAAGCCAATCCAATCCTCAAACTCAAAATTCATGACCTCCTAATCCTTCTTGGAAAAGTCATAATGAAAATTAGTTGAGCAGTCCTAGGTAGCACACTTTCTCCTTTGACCTCTAAATGTTGTCAAACCTTCCCAAAAATCCTTTAGCTTTTGCACATACGTATATTAGATGGTAAATTCCTGTTATCCAGATTCTGGTTTCATTCAAGTGTTAGTGGAGGAATCTAGTATGCATATGTTGGTGTACCCAGGAAGCTTTAAAGTAGAATTCAGCGACAACTGTTGTCGAAATATAAATGGTCCTGTTGTTGGAACAACTTCCCCCCTTAGATTTAAAAAAAATATTGGGGCCCCTCCTTCTTTTAAAATGTTTGTTTGCCTTAAAAAATTTTGCAGCATTTTGGCATCCTGTTACTTAGTTTCTCAATATTAAACTTGCCTTAGGACTTTTGAGTTATGACCAAGCAAAACTCAGCTTTTTGGCTCGCAATGGCAGAAGCTTTAAGCTAACTTTGCCGCCATAGCGGAAGAGTTGGCCCAAGTCTTCCAGGAACCGCGAAAGAAGAGACCAAGTTGAACCGCGGCAAAACAAAAAACTTAAAGTCTTCGAAGGAACGGAACGTTTAAAGAAAACAAGCTCGCGGCGGAACAAACTTGTCAAGACCTTCCACTGCAGCGGAAGTTTTCGTGTAATTCTTTCGCAAGCGCCGGAAGCACAACAAATTTTCTTTCAGAAAGACTCGTCCATTGTTTCCGCACCGACAAACCTTGGCATTTTTCGAAAGAATTTGGATAATGTTCCCGCGGAAGTGGAAGCTTTCATTTAAGCCCGCCGCGATACATCGCCCATTCGCGGAAGCACTCAGACAACCTTCCCGCAACAGCGGACCATTTTTGCTTGTCTTCCCGCATAAGTCAAAAGCGTTGGCGTAAGCCTTCCACGTTTGATGGTAACATTTATTGAAAAGTGTTCGACGTAACCCAACCGTACATTGGCTTAATGTCTCGTTTAATGGCCTGCACCAACCTCATTAAGGTTTCACACGTACCAACCCAAATATATAGTGGTGAAACCCCGTTGCCATTTCATTGGTTTTTCACCGTGCAAACATTCTACCCGTCCTATTTTGAACAATCAAGGTGCATCCATTGTTCAGTGGAAGCAATAGTTTTACAGACCACTCAACGGCACCACGCCCTTCGATTCCAGGTAAGTACATTTGCAAGCCTGTTTAGGATATGCATGCCTTTTAAAGGATATTTCATTTTTTCAGTTTGGTTCGTTTGTAAGCCATGACGTGTTCTCGGGACTTTTGTCGACCCTTTGTGTGCCTAACACAGAGTATCATGCTGTCGGTCCTATTAATGCGGTAATTATGTCCGGTCATTTAAATAGAGCTTGTTCGTCTTAATCCTGGCTAACAGTTTTTTCCGAATCTAGGAGACGCTCGGCTTAGGTGTAATTGGTCTCGACACATCTTCCGCACCCGTGCACTGGTCGGTATCCTAAGGACTTGAGAACCCATACCAACCTTGATCTTGTAGCCATTAGTTTTCCTGACCAGCACAGAAACCACAAGGATAACCTGATTAATGTTTTCACAAGTTTTTGCATTCTTTTAAGACCATCTAACGGACATATTTTGGATTTGTAAAACACTATGTCATGCATGCTTATTCACGTCAATTGTTGTACAGGATTCCCATTATGGCCAAAGGTGGCAAGAGGAGGACGAAAGTAGTCGAGGAAAGATCCATACTGGAGACGACGTTTCAGGACACCAATTGCACTACAAACATGCCTCCGGAAGTGAACTAGGGTGATGTCGACTGTATGATAAGGGATCAAGACTTTCCTGAAGCTCTCCTTGAAGAAGAATGCCTACATCAAAACATCCAAAACTCCTGTATATCCAAAGTGGCCACGCGTCCAGAACTATTCCTATGTTCAGAGATCGGATGGGTGCTACAGCATGCCAACACTGAAACCAGAGTCATAGCAAACAGCACGGGGAATGCCTTCACCTCATTTCACCCATCCTACATTGCAACAGCTTAAAAACTACCCAAATACCAGCAACGACTAGATGATGCATGGTTGCAAGAGGTCAATATGGATAATTTAGACATGGCAAGGAGATTGTTAATTTTAGGCAAGCAATTCATAAGAAGAGATAGTGAGGAATACGAAGTCCAGAATTTAAGTCCTCCCTTCAGACTAATTGCTCTCATGCTAAGCAGAATCTTCGGGAGACCTGACGGGACAATGTTTATGCTGCAGTGGGTCCCTATCAACCATTTTGTTGCTTTCAAAGGGATGATATTCAATTGGGATGACATTCTCTCAGACAGCCTGACATCAGCAATAACGATGGCTAAAGAAGGGCTAGAGGAAAGGAAGGTAGAATTCTATATGGCTTCATATCTCATAGATTGTATCGTGCCAAAGTGTCTTTTTCCCAAGTTGGGATGCATGTGGAGTTCAGTAGATGGCCCAGGGTTCCTTGCCTACAAAATCTTTTGGGCTCAGAATTACAAAAGGGACTACAAGCTCATCTGTGAGGAGTTCATAATGCCCATTTATCAGTTGATATTCAAAGAATAACCCAATTGTTTATCTGAAAATGCCATGGAAGCCTTAGAAAAGTATGGCGATTTTTATTTCTCTCCAGAAGGTACTTACATAAGAATGTACGGAGGCTCTAAAGCCCCATATATTCTTCCAAGGTATGCTACAGATTACATAGTCCATAAGGAAATGGTCAGACAAGTCTTCATTGATGGGATGGGTAACACCTTGTATAAGGCCAAAAAAGCCACTTTTCCCCTCTTACCCTTTTATGTTGGCTCCTACAAGTTTGCCGGAATCATGAATGTAAAAGAGTTTGTGGCAGAATTGAAGAGCTTCCATTTTGGAGAGAGGATTTTCCACAGACACCATCGACAAGGCAAAGTTGCGCAGCACTGCAAAGAACACTCTACGCCCTGTGAATATGCCAACTTTTATGATCCACAGGAGGAACCATATAGAGGGATCAACAATATGGCCGAGCTACAAATTTTTTTGGTAGACAAAGGAGGATCCAGCTCAAGCTCCCGGGCTCTCTCGGAAGAAGAACTGAGGCTCTTGGAACAAGCAAAGAAGATCAAAGAAGATAAACTAAGAGAAGAGGAAAATTTGAAAATCCAAGCAGCCGAAGCTGAATTAGAGGTGAAGAGAAAAGAAGAGGAATAAATAATTAGGTTGGAAACCAATGCTAAAGAAGAGGACAAGAGAAGGAAGAAGCAAAGAGAAAAGAAGAGGAAGAAGCAAAGAGGAAAGAAGAGGAAGAAAGAAATCCCAAGAAGAGGTTGACCCCAAAAGCCCAAACTTGCAAAACTTAGATATGGGCTCCCCCATAAGGGATCTACCCATTGTCCCTTTCACACCTTATAAAGGAAGCACAGTTTCCAATTGGGTGAATTTTGCTTACAACAAGAAGAGGAAATCCATTTTGAAGGAGACAGGTTCCAAATTGAAAAGACCGTTCCATCCTGACATTGTGACTACACATGAGACTACAGTCATGCGGAACACAGAAGAGGCTTCTAGGCTCCTGGAATCCATCTCTGTAGCCGCTGTTACGGTAACTGCAGATAATGTTAACATATTGGGAGATAAGTTGGATGAAGAAAAGGGGAAGGCGCAGCGGCTTTAGGAAGCTTTAGTCAAAGAGAAAAACTACACAAATCTTATGATTGAGAAGAAGAATGCTCTTACATCTCAAAAGGAGGATTTGAACAAAGCATTCCAATGATGGGAAGCGGATAGGAGAGCTCTGTCAATACAGGTAAGAACATTAGAAGATGAAAATGCAGAGCTTAAAGGGAAGAATTTGAAGCTCAAATCGGATAAATTCGACAGCCTTTAAGAGTTAGATGACCTGAAAGAGAGCATTGAAAAATTACAAGGAGAAAATGAGTCACTGGAGCAACAATTGGAGTTAGCAAACAACAAAATGGGAGATATCAGACCCTTCCACGAGCAGGCTTGTGGAATCCTAAAAGAGACCTATGGACTCAAAGAACTCATAGCAGAAGAGATATACAGACTAAAACCAGTCATGGCCAAAGTCAAGGAAGTAAATGTTGAAGCCACCAGGATCAGGAGGAAACACTCACGCATCAGTGGGGAGATTAGAAGGCATATCGAATGGAGAGAAGGAAAGTCAGGGTTCCCAGCAACCCTTCCCCTTAAGTCTGTTGTTGAATACAAGGAAGATATACGCACCTTGGAGTATTCTAAAGACTGCGGAGTAAAATTGGCCTCCGTAACTTCAGACACTTATGAACAGTGCAAGAATGTATACTCTCGAATCCGGACCACACAAGAAAACTACCGAATAGCCATGCCTCAAAAGATAGAAGACTTCCCGGACAAGGCACAGTACTTAGCTAATCTAAGTATAGAGCTCCAGGCAGAAAGTGAATATGTGTAGAAGCTGGACACATTGACAACAGAAGATCTACGCCAATTTATCAGCCAAGCTATTGTTCATTAACATAGCCTGGAAGAAAGCCTCTGAATCCCTGCGGCTGAAACAACCACCTTAGAAGAAGAGCTGGTCAAGCAAAAGATATCTCTCAGATTTATGAGTCCCCTGATCGGGACAAACATTATAAGGGACACAAATCACTAGGGAATTCATATCGCAGATGTGGAGAAGGTGTTGGCAGCCAGCCAAGCTACGACAATAGAGAGTGGCCCAGCTATTGCAGTAGTGCAAGAAGAAAGTCCAGCAGCACCTCAGGCCCCAAGGGAACAAACTCAGGGATAGCTTCCAGCAGCCAGCATGCCTCATGAGCGTTTATTTTTTGCATATACCTTTGGAATATTAATATTTTGTAATATTTAACTCCCGTTGATGCAAAATACTTGATATATTTTCCTTATGTAATATTCAACACGACAAGACAAATTGGGGAATGTAAACGGTTAGGGTATAGGTGTCAACTCTGGGCATATTTTGTAAAGCTATATATAGCTGATTAAGAGAAAAGAGAAGGGACTTTTGGCAGGTGAAATTATTTTTCTGTCTTGTAAAGGAACTATTTCTGCTACATCAATAGAAGAATCGTTTTGGCCTGTGGAAGCTAGCACAACTATTTGCATGGAGTCTTGTTGATTAAATGTTGAACTATTTCTGCACTTTTCATACATTTCTTGTGAGATCTTTCTTGGCTCCTATGAATTAATTCTTGCTGTGAATGGTTTCATTTTCTTTTGCAAAAATTTTGTGTTAAATGGGTAATTGAATGCATATATTAGTCTGAGCTATCTTGGATGATCTTTATTTTATACTATAAATGCTCCTTTCAATTTAACAGCTATCTGTGGAATTATTGGGTGTATTTTCCAGTTTATTGCCCATTCTTTAAATCTGCTCCTTATAAGGATAGGTAATTTAGATTAAATCAAATTAGCATAGGTTTGTTTTCTTGCATGCATTTAGTATAGGGCACTTGCATATCATTTTAAATATAAAATACATAACCGATGGATCGGGCCACAACCGGTAAAGCAAACAAATCTTTAAAACCTACGGTAGCCGGAACCGTTGACCGGACAGATTCCCCACACCAAACGGTAAGCGATCTAGTTGGGATTGCTTACTGGGGAGAATCCCTTGCTGATTGATGCAGCGATATTTGAGGCATCAACAGTTTTTGAAGCTAGAAGGAGGGCCATCAGTGCATGGCTAGCGAAAAGATTCTTTTGTTAACAAAATTTCCACTGAAAACCCATCCACAATAGTCTTTCCAGAATTTCCAGATTTGGAATCAAGAAATCAAGAAGAACCTAAACCTGAAATAGAACAGTCTGAAGTAGTGTATGCCGTCCCTTTTGAAGAAGTAAATCAATTCATGAGACATACTCGCTCATAGGTGAGAAGTCTTGGAGGATTAACCACAGTTCCTTTGTTACTGAGAACCAGAGCTCCTTGAAAAAATCCTCAATGCACAAGAGATTCCGTTCTTGTTCAAAGTGTAGAAGAATTGCTAGATTTATCTCTAGAAGAGATCACTGAACCTTTTGACGAAGTTAGACCAGAGACCCCTACAGGTCCAGAGCAACACGATCTAGAAGATACTCCCCTTAATTCACCACCACATTCACCACCGTGCTCTCCCTCGAGAGCCATGGTCGTACCTACATGGAGAGCCAGAGGGGCCTTAAACGTAGTTGGACCATTCCATGATTTGCCCAAGAATCCTGAGAAGGTTTTTCCTAAGTATGACCCTAGCAAGGGAATTTCTGTGGAAGACCACCTTAAAAGTTTTTATTTAGCCCTAAATCTTTTGAATGTGGAGCATGAAGACATGGTCTGTCATCTTTTTCCCTACACTTTCGAACCCAAAGTATCTTCACGGTATTTTAGTTTGCAGGCTGGTTCGATAACAAGTTGGGAAGATTTTGAGAAATGCTTTCTTAAAAAATATGGAAATCAGAAAACCGTAGCTACTCTCATGAAAGAATTATTGTCTATGAGAATGGAAAAAAATGAGAAAGTCCAAGAGTTTAACCAGAGATTCATGACATTGTTGAATAATTTCAGTGACACAACAAAGCCTGCTGAGGAATTCCTAGTAGAATATTATACAATAGCTCTTAAATCCCTGCTTGCAATGTTCGTCAAAGAACAAAAAAACCTACCCTGACAGAAAATTTTGAGGAAGCCAAGAAGGTGGAAGAAGAACATGACAGCATAGCGAAACATGCTTTAGATGTAGAGGGTAAGCCAGCGGCTGTCAAGAAAACTTTCTTGTTAACTAGGGATAAAGAAGAACCTGCACCAGATTTAGAGAATTTCATCAAAATGATGCAGAAGCTCTCCAATAAGATTGTAGATCTAGAAAAGGAAAAAATAGCAAGCTCTTCGAGACCACCTTGTAAACCTTTCTATAAAAAGAAAGAAGACAATGGACAGCCAACCCCACCAGTTAATAATTCCACTGTTCTAAATCTAAATGAAATAGGGATGGACCACTTCTGTACTTTTCACCAAGAACAACACTCAGAAAAGAGTTTCCCACAATGTATTAATTCGATGAGCCTAGTAATGAACCAAATGCTAGATGCACAAACGACTGAGAAAACGAACCTTCAACAAGAACAAATTTTGGACAGTGAAGAACCAACTCCCGATACTACAATGATTCTTTGGGATTGGACTCCTGCCCAAGAACTATCTTGGGAAGAGTTTGCAGATGAAATACAAACAGCATTGGTTAACATCACCACCCGGAGTAAAGGCCCAGTGCCCAAACCAGCAGTAGAACCACCTAAAGCTAGGTCTAACTAGATACCGAGACGACATATATCTGTTATTCCTCCCCAACCCAAAAAAATCTCAGTGGTTGCCCCTATGGTGACTAAGGAACCAAACTCAGAAAGAACTAAACAATCCCAAACTCCTCCAAGCAAAGCAAAAAATCAAACTACGACTATGAAAGGGTGCGACATGAGCTATGAAATAATTGAGGATATAAAAAAAATGAAAGCTAATATTTCCATTTTCGATATGTGTAGCTTACCACAACAAAGGAAGAAGCTGATGGAAGCCCTAGATCCGCAAACAGCTGTCTCAGTAGAAAACACTGAGGAAAACTCAGAAATTAATGAAGCAAGTATTGGCGGAAAATTGAAATCCCAAACTCTCCCTTTCCTCTTAACCTTCGAGATTTTTAATCACAATGTGCACAACTGTTTGGTAGACTCGGGTTCTAGTTAGAATGTCATGCCTTTGTCAATTTGCAAAAGGATTAATGGACAGCCTATCCCGTGCCCATCTCAAATAATCCAACTGGATAGGACTGTTGTTAAGGTTATTGGTGAATTAAAGATGTACTCATTAGATTGTCATCCGATCCCAGCATGTGTCAGTTCATTGATATAATGGTGGTCGATATCCCTGAGGCATATGGTCTAATCTTGAGTAGAGACTGGTTTGCGAAACTTAATGGCTATTTTGCAACAGATTGGTCTCTTCTATGGTTGCCATATCAAAATCGTCAGAATCAGATTAAGATATTGAGGGAACCACATATGAAACAAAACGTTACTCAGCTGGATGGAAAGAATGAAGAAGTGGCCTTTTCGTCTTCAGTTTTAGGAAATTACTTTTTGGAAATTGAACCTGGAAACTATAAATCAGAAGAAGTTAGCCATATTTCAGATAGACAGCCTGATCTCCTTCAGTTTTCGCAGGCTGATGACATTGACTGTAATATAGTAGAATTAGTCACTAAATTAGACAATAATCAAACTAACTTAGTTAGAAAAGAAAATGTCTTTTGGACTCTTTACTTTGATGGCTCCAAGACACAGGAATTATCCGAAGCTGGTTGCATTTTAATTGATCCTGATAGACATAAATATTTTTTGTCATGTAGGTTAGAGTTTGAATGTACTAATAATACCGCAGAATACGAGGCTCTCATTCAAGGTTTGAAGAAAGCCATTGGTCTTAATGTTAAGTTTTTGAAAGTCTTTGGTGATTTTGAAATTGTTGTTAGGAAAATAAGAAATACGATTCATTGTCTTTCACCGCATTTAAAGGGCTATCAAGCAGAAATCTGGAATTTAATCTCGTGTTTTGATGCTTTTAACATTAATTCTGTCCCAAGATTACAAAATGATGCAGCTGATCTATTAGCTACTTCCACTTCCATATTAGTACCTACTAATAATAAATGTTCTATTGAATTAATTTTCAGGCCTTCTGTGCCAGATAACATCACAAATTTCAGAGTATTTGACGATGACGAACAGATCGTTAGTTTCTTGACCAATGAAGATGCTTTTCAAGAAGCCATCATAGAAGAAGAAGAGCATGACTCAAGTCTACAAAATAAAGATACAGTTAAAGGCAACTTTATGCCCAAAGGAGTGAGAACACTAGAATCCCTCTTCAATTTACAAAACAAATTCAGAAAACCGGTGAATTCCAAAACCCACAGTTCGTCCCTACAATATGAATGATCAATTTGGGCACTGAAGCTGAACCGAAGTATGTCAATTTGGGAAAATGTTCTACTCCGGCGGAAAGAAGTAGATTCATCAAACTTTTTCAACAATATAAATATGTGTTCGCTTGGACGTATGATGATCTGAAGACATATGACACCCGTATCATTCAACATATAATACCTATGAAGGAAGGGGTCAAACCTTTTCAGCAACAACTAAGGAGGATGCATCCAACACTTGAGCCTCTAATCCAGAAAGAATTAAAAAATTTGTTGGAAGCCAAAATCATTTTTAAGGTCTGACATTCTGAATGGGTGGCTAATTTAGTCCCTATGCGGAAAAAATCAGGAGAAATCAGACTGTGCGTGGATTTCCAGAACTTGAACAGAGCTTCTGATAAAGACAACTATCCAATGCCTCCAATGGAACAGATATTGCAGATGGTGTTAGGATCCAAGCTGTTTTCTCTACTAGACGGTTTTTCGGGTTACAACCAAGTGCTAGTAGCAGAGGAAGACCGACTCAAAACCACTTTTCGCACAAAGTGGGAAACCTTCGCATATCGAAGAATTCCCTTTGGCTTAATTAATGCCGAGGCTACTTTTCAGAGAGCCATGGACATTGCTTTCCGAGGACTGGGTGGTCAATGTGTAGTGGTATATCTAGATGATGTAACAGTCTTTTCAAAAAAAAGAGAAGACCACGTTTCCCACCTAAAGCAAATATTTGATCATTGTAGGAAGTACAGTATTTCGCTAAATCCTAAGAAAAGCATTTTTGTTGTTCTTGAAGGAAAACTCCTCGGTCACATCATCTCCAAAGAAGGAATCTCAGTAAGCCCAAGAAAGCTGAAGGGAACTATCTAATAAGTCAACCCAGCAAAAGTTCTTCTCCGTCCATGAATCATGAAATCAAAACTTCTGTTCACACAAAAGGACATTTTGGATTGAAGAACTTATATCAAGACATATAAAGCGGGAGAAACTTATTTTTGGAAGGCTCAAAACGGCTAAAAGTTGGGAACTAAGGAATATCTAAAAGGATTTAAAAGCATGGGAAAGAGGAACAAATGAATGTCCCTGTGAGGTCTTGTCACGATCCTGTGGAGTCCTATACCATTTAACTTCTAAAGGATAATTTTCTCCCAAAATTCGGCCCTTAGAGAGCTTTGAAGAAAAATGAATCAACGCTACATTTCTCCTTTTATCACCATCATGATAAGAGTGATCGATGCATTCTTTGAAACTAAACTACGGATACATTTGGGTACATATGTAATCAACACTTTGAAAGTTTCTTGACTTCCAAATGAGTTTTGCTTCAGAGATCTGTGTTCACCAGCGAATTGCCATTTGTTGTTGGAACAACTTCCCCCCTTAGATTTTAAAAAAATATTGGGGCCCCTCCTTCTTTTAAAAAGTTTGTTTTCCTTAAAAAGTTTTGCAGCATTTTGGCATCCTGTTACTTAGTTTCTCAATATTAAACTTGCCCTAGGACTTTTTGAGTTATGACCAAGAAAAAATAAGCTTTTTGGCCCACAACGGCGGAAGCTTTAAGCTAACTTTACTGCCATAGCGGAAGAGTTGGCCCAAGTCTTTCAGAACCGCGAAAGAAGAGACCAAGTTGAACCACAGAAAAACAGACAACTTAAAGTCTTCGAAGGAATGAAACGTTTAAAGCAAACAAGCCCGCGGCGGAACAAACTTGTCAAGACCTTCCGCTATAGCGGAAGCTTTCGTGTAATTCTTCCGCAAGCGCCCAAGGCGCAACAAATTTTCTTTCGGAAAGACTCGTCCATTGTTTCCGCACCGACAAACCTTGGCATTTTTCGGAAGAATTTGGATAACGTTCCCACGGAAGTGGAAGCTTTCATTTAAACCCACCGCGATACATCGCCCATTCGTGGAAGCACTCACACAACCTTCCCGCAACGGGGGATCATTTTTGCTTGTCTTCCCACGTAAGTCGGAAGCGTTGGCGTAAGCCTTCCACGTTTGATGGTCGCATTTATTGAAAAGTGTTCGACGTAACCTGGCCGTACGCAGGCTTAATGTCCCATTTAATGGCCTGCACCAACCGCATTAAGGTTTCACACGTAACAACCCAAATATATAGGGGTGAAACCTCGTTGCCATTTCATTGGTTTTTCACCGCTCAAACATTCTGCCCGTCCTGTTTTGAACAATCAAGGTGCATCCATCGTCGAGCAGAAGGCATAGTTTTACAGACCACTCAATGGCACCACACCCTTCGATTCCAGGTAAGTACATTTGCAAGTCTGTTTAGGATATGCATGCCTTTTAAAGGATATTTCATTTTTTCAGTTTGGTTCATTTCTAAGCCATGACGTGTTCCTGGGACTTTTGTTGACCCTTTGTGCGCCTAACACAGAGTATCATGCTATCGGTCCTGTTAATGCGGTAATTCTGACCGGTCATTTAAATAGAGCTTGTTCATCTTAATCTTGGCTAGCAGTTTTTTCCCAATCTAGGAGATGCTCGGCTTAGGTGTAATTGGTCTCGAGACATCTTCCGTGCCCGTGCACTGGTCGGTATCCTAAGGACTTGAGCACCCAGAACAACCTTGATCTTGTAGCCATCAATTTTCCTGACCAGCACAGAAACCACAAGGATAACCTAATTAATGTTTTCACAAGTTTTTGCATTCTTTTAAGACCATCTAACGGACATTAGTTTGGATTTGTAAAACACTATGTCATGCATGCTTATTCACGTCAATTGTTATACAGGATTCCCATTATGGCCAAAGGTGGCAAGAGGAGGATGAAAGCAGTCGAGGAAAGATCCAGACTGGAGACGACATTTCAGGACACCAAATGCACTACAAACGTGCCTCTAGAAGTGAACTGGGGTGATGTCTACCGTATGATAAGGGATCAAGACTTTCCTGAAGCTCTCCTTGAAGAAGAATGCCTATATCAAAACATCTGGAACTCCTGTATATCCAAAGCGGCCACGCATCCAGAACTATTCCCATGTTCAGAGGTGATCGGATGGGTGCTGCAGCATGCCAACACTAAAACCAGAGTCATAGCAGACAACATGGGGAATGCCTTCACCTCATTTCACCCATCCTACAATACAATAGCTTACAAACTACCCAAAGCCCAGTAGCGACTAGATGATGCATGGTTGCAAGAGGTCAATATGGATAATTTAGACATGGCAAGGAGATTGTTAATTCCAGGAAAGCAATTCAGAAGAAGAGACAGTGAGGAATATGAAGTCCAGAATTTAAGGCCTCCCTTCAGACTAATTGCTCTCATGCTAAGCAGAATCTTTGGGAGACCTGACGGGATGATGTTTATGCTGCAGTGGGTCCCTATCATCCATTTTGTTGCTTTCAAAGGGACGATATTCAATTGGGATGACATTCTCTCAGACAACTTGACATCAGCAATAACGATGGCTAAAGAAGGGCTAGAGGAAAGGAAGGCAGAATTCTATATGGCTTCATATCTCATAGATTATATCATGGAAAAGTGTCTTTTTCCCAAGTTGGGATGCATGTGGAGTTCAGTAGATGGCCCAGGGTTCCTTTCCTACAAAATCTTTTGGGCTCAGAATTACAAAAGGGACTACAAGCTCATCTGTGAGGAGTTCATAATGCCCCTTTATCAGTTGATATTCAAAGAATAACCCAATTGTCTATCTGAAAATGCCATGGAAGCCTTAGAAAAGTATGGCAATTTTTATTTCTCTCTAGAAGGTACTTACATAAGAATGTAGGGAGGCTCTAAAGCCCCATATATTCTTCCAAGGTATGCTACAGATTACATAGTCCATAAGGAAATGGTCAGACAAGTCTTCATTGATGGGATGGGTAACACCTTGTATAAGGCCAAAAAAGCCACTTTTCCCCCCTTACCCTTTTATGTTGGCTCCTACAAGTTTTCCGGAATCACGACTGTAAAAGAGTTTGTGGCAAAATTGAAGAGCTTCCATTTTGGAGAGAGGATTTTCCACAGAAACGATCGATAAGGCAAAGTTGCGCAGCACTGCGAAGAACACTCTACACTCTGTGAATATGCCAACTTTTATGATCCATAGGAGGAACCATATAGAGGGATCAGCAATATGACCGAGCTACAGATTTGTCAGGTAGACAAAGGAGGAGCCAGCTCAAGATCCCAGGCTCTCTCGGAAGAAGAACTGAGGCTCTTGGAACAAGCAAAGAAGATCCAAGAAGATAAACTAAGAGAAGAGGAAAATTTGAAAATCCAAGCAGCCGAAGCTGAAGCAGAAGCGAAGAGAAAAGAAGAGGAAGAAAGAATTAGGTTGGAAACCAATGCTAAAGAAGAAGACAAGAGAAGGAAGGAGCAAGAGGAAGAAGCAAAGAGAAAAGAAGAGGAAGAAGCAAAGAGGAAAGAAGAGGAAAAAAAGAAATCCCAAGAAGAGGTTGACCCCAAAAGCCTAGACTTACAAAACTTAGATATCGGCTCCCCCATAAGGGATCTACCCATTGTCCCTTTCACACCTTATAAAGGCAGCACAGTTTCCAATTGGGTGAATTTTTCTTACAACAAGAAGAGGAAAATCATTGTCAAGGAGACAGGTTCCAAATTGAAAAGACCGTTCCGACCTGACATTATCACTACACATGAGACTACAATCATGCAGAACACAGAAGAGGCTGCTATGCTCCTGGCATCCATCCCTGTAGCTGCTGCTATGGTAACTGCAGATAATGTTAACATATTGGGAGATAAGTTGGATGAAGAAAAGGGTAAGGCGCAGCGGCTTCATGAAGCTTTAGTCAAAGAAAAAAACTACACAAATATTATGATTGAGAAGAATAATGCTCTTACATCTCAAAAGGAGGATTTGAACAAAGCATTCCAACGATTGGAAGCAGATAGGAGAGCTCTATCAATACAGGTAAGAACATTAGAAGATGAAAATGCAAATCTTAAAGGGAAGAATTTGAAGCTCGAATCGGATAAATTCGACAACCTTCAAGAGTTAGATGACTTGAAAGAGCGCATTGAAAAATTACAAGGAGAAAATGAGTCACTGGAGCAACAATTGGAGTTAGCAAACAACAAAATGGGAGATATCATACCCTTCCACGAGCAGGCTTCTGGAATCCTAAAAGAGACCTATGGAGTCAAAGAACTCATAGCAGAAGAGATATATAAACTAAAAACAATCATGGCCAAAGTCAAGGAAGTAAATGTTGAAGCCACCAGGATCAGGAGGAAACACTCACACATCGGTGGGGAGATTAGAAGGCATATCGAATGGAGAGAAGGAAATTCAGGGTTCCCAGCAACCCTTCCCCTTAAGTTTGTTGTTGAATACAAGGCAGATATATGCACCCTGGAGTATTCTAAAGACTACGGAGTAAAATTGGCCTCCGTAACTTCAGACACTTATGAATAGTGCAAGACTGTATACTCCCGAATCTGGACCACACAAGAAAAATCCCGAATAGCCATGCCTCAAAATATAGAAGATTTCCTGGACAAGGCGCATTATTTAGCTAATCTAAGTATAGAGCTCCAGGCAGAAAGTGAATATGTGCATAAGCTGGACACATTGACAACAGAAGATCTACGCCAATTTATCAACCAAGCTGCTGTTCATCAACATAGCCTAGAAGAAAACCTCCATATCACTGCGGCTGAAATAACCACCTTAGAAGAAGAGCTAGTCAAGCAAAAGATATCTCTCAGATGTATGAGTCCCCTGATCGGGACAAACATTATAAGGGACACAAATCACTGGGGAATTCATATAGCAGAGGTGGAGAAGGTGTTGGTAGCCAGCCAAGCTACCACAACAGAGAGTGGCCCAGCTATTGCAGTAGTGCAAGAAAAAATTCCAACAGCGCCTCAGGCCCCAAGGGAACATACTCAGGGATAGCTTCTAGCAGCCAACATGCCTCATGAGCGTTTATTTTTTGCATATACCTTTGGAATATTAATATTTTGTAATATTTAACTCTCGTTGATGAAAAATACTTGATATATTTTCCTTATGTAATATTCAGCACTGCAAGACAAATTGGGGAATGTAAACGGTTAGGGTATAGGTGTCAACTCTAGGCATATTTTGTAAAGCTATATATATCTAATTAAGAGAAAGAGAAGGGACTTTTGGCAGGTGAAACTATTTTTTTGTCTTGTAAAGGAACTATTTCTGCTACATCAATAGAAGAATCGTTTTGGCCTGTGGAAGCTAGCACAACTCTTTGCATGGAGTCTTGTTGATTAAATGTTGAACTATTTCTGCACTTTTCATACATTTCTTGTGAGATCTTTCCTGGCTCCTATGAATTAATTCTTGCTGTGAATGGTTTCATTTTCTTTTGCAAAAATTTTGTGTTAAATGGGTAATTGAATGCATAGATTAGTCTGAGCTATCTTGGATGATCTTTATTTTCTGCTGTAAATGCTCCTTTCAATTTAACAGCTATCTATGGAATTATTGGGTGTATTTTCCAGTTTATTGCCCATTCTTTAAATCTGCTCCTTATAAGGATAGGTAATTTAGATTAAATCAGATTAGCATAGGTTTGTTTTCTCGCATGCATTTAATATAGGGCACTTGCATAGCATTTTAAATATAAACTACATAACCAGTGGATCAGGCCGTAACCGGTAAAGCAAACGAATCTTTAAAACCTATGGTAGCCGAAACCGTTAACCAGACGGATTCCCCACACCAAACGGTGAGCGATCTAGTTGGGATTGCTTACCGGGGAGAATCCCTTGCTGATTGATGCAACGATATTCGAGGCATCAACAAGTCCCAGTAGCTTGTGCATAGGATTATGAAGCTAGCATTGTCCTTTTTTTATATTCTTCTGAACCTTTTTTATCAGACCTTGCATATCCAAAATATTCCAATTATCAAGCTTTGGGTGGGTTTAAGTGTGACCAAGACTAGTTTCTTCCATATTAGTTTTAATAACTAGTTTCAGTCTTTGTAATTTTTTGTTTTAAATTTTGTAATAGAGTTAATATCCTTGAAATCAGATGTTAGGATATTAAAGTGGTATCAGATCACTTTCATCTACTCCTATGGAAATTAAGCTCTCAATTTGAATAATTTGTAGCCATGTCTTTGTTCAGTGTAGAGGATTTGTATTGGGATGAGGAAGAAGAGACCATCTATATTGATGGAGGCCTACCCCAAGATGAGGATGGTTACTTTTGTGACCAAATGTACAGTGAAGATAGCAGGTCTGAGCCACCAATGGCTATCCTATAATATATATTGTCTGGTAGGATGGAATAAATTAAAAACATGCCTCACCATTATCAATAGTATCTGACATTGGGTGAGAAGATCATATGCACATCTATATCCTTAAAAAATTATTATATTTGCAAGTATGGATTTTGGCCTCAGAATGTTGATGAGTATTCTTTTGAGAGAAGATAACCATCCATAGAGGGACGCACATTGAATATAGCAGGGTTGAGCCACCAATGGCTAGCCTAGAAGATATATTATCTAGGAGGATGGCAGCAATTAAAAACATTCCTTGCCATTATCAGGAGTATCTGGCGTTGGGTGAGAATATCACATGGACATTTATATCCTTCAAACATTATTATATTTGCAAGTATTTATTTTGGATTTAGAATTTTGATGATTATTCTTTTGAGAGAATAAGACCATCCGTAGAGGAACCAAGTTGTTCCACCTCTCGGAGTAAAGGAGAAGAGAAGAGGGCCAAATGTGAAGCTTCATCAGAGTCATCTACATGTACTGGCATCTTGAGACTCTTTGGATTTTCTTCAAGGAAAAATTCTAAGGAACTTGACCCTAAGGCTACCAAGGAACAAGATGCATCAACTAGCTTGAAGGAGAAAAAGCACAGTAACAATCATCCATCAAAGGAGAAGAGCAACAATCCTCCAGATAAATAACTAGGTGGCTCCTCTAATGAATTCATTGAGCAAGAAGAAGAAGACTTCAAGATAAGGAGTAAAGGTAAATCTGATTTTTGTAGCATAAATTCCTTCTTGCATCAATTTGAAGAATATTCCACTGAGTTAACCACAAAAGAGATTGAGGAACACTGTAAAAGGGTAGGGAAAGCGACACTGCAAGAGGTTGTTCATAATGTTGAGAATGAATCCAATCATGGACACCCAAGCTTCTTTGTTGGTGAT
This sequence comes from Larix kaempferi, assembly GCA_027924585.1. Taxonomy (NCBI): domain Eukaryota; kingdom Viridiplantae; phylum Streptophyta; class Pinopsida; order Pinales; family Pinaceae; genus Larix; species Larix kaempferi. Next base: position 9,779,143 of record BSBM01000861.1, on the reverse strand, counting down.
TTTGAGATCACTACAAGGGAGATGGGAGATGGGATTGGTAGAGGTACAAATACTTGTGGATCATATTTGGAGTAAGAGAAAATATTATCCCTCCTAGTGTTCTCATAATAGTATTATGGAGAAAAATACAACCACACTCTAGTTGAGAGTGAACCTGGAGGTTTGGTGGAGGAACGTGCCATCACCATTCCACCTCATGAAGAGATAAAGGTGTGACAAAGGTATTACAACCATTTTGATTTTTTAATTCACCAATATTATTTGTTTCATCTTGATATGGCAGCCACTTTCAATGAGATGGTTGGCATAAAATATCCTTCTAGTGTTGAGATCCAAATTTTCGAAAAGGCTGAATGTTTAGAAGAGAGTTTGCATGACTCTCAAGAGTTGCATGAGCACATGCATTATTAGATGTGTGTGGATAATAGTGCACATGAAAATTTGGAGCATCCTCATTCCTGAGGTAAAGGAGGCGCATTAGGATAAGGTGGGCCTCAAATACTTTATTTCCAAAAGATGGAAGCTTGAAGAAAATTAGAGAAAATCAAGAAAGCCACTAAAAAGATGGATGGCAGCCCAAAAGCAAGAAAAGCAGAAAAGCAGAAAGTGTGCAGAGAGGAAGGAAAGTCCATAAAAGAATAAAGAGGAATAAAAGCAAGAAAAAGCACTGCAAAAGAAGGGAAAAACCATTGAAAAGCAGAGGAAAAGCAGAAAGTAGAAAACAATCAGGCTAAAAGAAAGAAAGGTTGCACAAACAAAGTAATTTCCAAATTGACTAAGGAAGGAACTTGGATGAGCTAGGTACCACATACCATGAATTTAATGACTTTCCTAAGAATCTATAGAGTCTATAAAAGAGAGAGAGAGAGAGAGAGAGAGAGAGAGAGGGAGAGCATCATTCATATTTTTTGACCGTTTAACTTTTGCATTAAGAAAGCTCTGAGCTTCTCTAGGATTTGGAGATGTGCCCTTAGCCAACTATGGGATATGTGACCCATAGTAATTTTTCCATTTTTATTATTATAAGATAATGTATATCCATTAGATCCTAAGTTGCAGGTCCGAACTATCATACATCTTGAAGAATTTGAGCCTCCAGAATTGGTGCAAATATTGGTGCAAGATTGTTGAAGATTTGTGTTGGTATTCATCTGGAGAAGAGATTGAAAGTGGATTAATTTCACCCCTCTGATATATATCAGTTGTATTTAGTGACTCCCATGAGCTATCTGATTTTCATTTTCATCCTATGTTCGTGATCCAGTTCATCAACACTTCTTTTATGCTCCCATTGAAGAATTATGCTCCATAGTTGTAAGATCTTAAAGATCGAGGACAAGTTGTAAAATATGAGTTACGAATTCTTTCTAATGCTGATAATAAATTCTGATAAATATTTATTCTTCTTATTTACTTGTTTCTGAATTCATACAGTGCTTCTGAGAAATCATTTGTGAGCCTCTATGGTTGTTTGTGCTTCATTATTTCAAGACTAGCTCTTTGTGCCTATAAATTTGACTAGTCTTGTAGTATATTTTACAAAAAGAGTTCTAAGAGCCCATTTTTTATTCTGTAAAGTGTTGCGGGTCCTTAAGAACCTATTTAATCCAACCCAAGCCTCAAAACCATAATTCGTGACCTCCTAAGCTATTATAAAAATAGGATTGCAGAGCCATAACAATAAACAAGATGAAAATATAAATTACACAAACACATCACAATACATACACAAATATAATGTGGTTCACCAAATATGAGGCTATGTCCACACAGAAATTGCCAATCCTTATTATTATACCATCCAACAAATGAAGGGATACAACCCGCAGCACATCTGCTGCAACTTCCTCTTCACTCTCTCCCAGTCTTTCTTACACGATCTCAGATATCTTTACAATGCTACAATACACTACACATTCGTATTACAATGTCTTCCTTTTAAAGGGGAAATACCATGGGAAAATACCATGGGCTACCCAAAACCATGGGCCCATAAACTGTTGGCCAAAAAACAACCCATAACAAAAATTTCTTTCGGGGGAGCTGCCCCTGAACCTCCTCGGACCCCTCATTGCATGTGCTAGGATCATAACCAAACCTGGGGTACAAACACAGATGAAACAACATCATCTATGAAACTGGAAGATCAGGCTCCACAACCAACATAAGCCTGTTTGGAAAATTCAGAATGAAAACTAGTTAAGCAGTCCTAGGTAGCACACTTTCTCCTTTGAGCTCCAAATGATGTCAAACCTTCCCAAAACTCTTGTAAAATTTGCACAAAAGTAGATTAGAGGGTAAAGACATGTTATCCAGCTTCTAGTTTCATTCAAGTGTTGGTGGAGGAATCTAGTATGCATATGCTGGCGTACCCAGGAAGCTTTAAAGTAGACTTTAGCGACAGTTGTTGTTGAAACATAAATGGTCCCAGTAGCTTGTGCATAGGATTATAAAGCTATCATTTTCCCTTTTTTATGCTAATTCACCCTTGTTATCAAACCTTGTAGATACAAAAGATTCCAATGATCAAGCTTTGGGTGGGTCTAAGTGTGACCAAGACTAGTTTCTTCCATACTAGTTTCAGTCTTTGCAATTTTTGGTTTTAAATTTTGTAATAGAGTTAATATCCTTGAAATCAGAGCTTAGGATATTACACTATTCACCCCAAAAAACATACAACCAAGAGAAGGGCATGGATAGTGAATTCTAAAGGAAATGGAGAGCTCCTTTCCTTGGCACCCCAAGGAGCAAAAATATTCTCGAGAGTTGAAACAACACAAGAGGCCAACCACACAAACAAATAAAGAAGTTTTTTGGTGGAAAAAGTGAGAGTAGAGAAGGATCTCAAGCACGTGATGATGTTTTTTTCATTGCATTCTAGTTGAAGAATGATTCACTAGAAGGTGAACCTGCTTACCAATGAGTGAACAATTGGAGTAGCTGAGTGGTGAACAGATGGTGGGCACAATCCCATCTCTATTCATTATTTTTAATAGCTACAACACTTTGACATATCCAATTCACTAATGATCCTTTGTGCTAGGAATGAATTTGTATGGTGTATGATGTATATGTGAGGGGCATTTGTTAAATTTGGTAATGATGGAATGGGAAAAAAAGTTGAAGTGCCATGATTGAAGATAATATTTGAGCTATGGAAGGAAGGAGAAATGTTAAATAAGGAGATCATTTGAATTCACTTTGGATACAATTGAAGGTGCTTCTAGAGAGATAACTTGATAACGATATAAATTTCGGGTTGAATATTCCAATAGACAGAGCATGAACTCAATGTTCAAATCCTCCTATAGATAGCATTTAGGGGCATGTAAGATTGCATTCAATGCATCTTATTCATTTTTTATGGCTAAAGGAATTGCAAGAGTGAAACATTTACACACTGCTTAAACATAGTTATGCATGTATTTTGTTGAGTAGAGGAATGGAGGAATTATAAGTATTGTGAAAAAATTCTAGATTCACTATGTTCAAATTTAGAATTCCCAACATTTTGAGTGGACACTCCACCCACCATCAAGGGTTTGTACCAAGCTCATCATAATGTGAAATGGAGTGGAATTTAGGTATATAAATAGAGTTTGAGAGTAATGACCATTGACGATTAGTTAGGAGGTTGTAATAAAATACTAATGATTTGTCAAGTGAGTGGAAACGATAGAATAAATTAATCAAATAATTATTAATGGTTTAAAAAATAAAATATAAAAGGAGTGGGAAATTGATTAATATGTGAAGAATATGTTTGTTATAAAGTAAAAGTGAAAGCAATATTTCCTAAGATAAGAATAATGAGGGGTAATTAATTAAATTAATGAACAAGTAATCAATTTAACTAGAGAAAATCAATTTAATTAAAATTTAGTCAACAACTAGATAAGAAGGGAAGAGGAAGGATCCACTAGAATATACCCTCATTATTCCATATTATCGGGCGAGGGTCAATGATAACCAACATCGCAAAATGATAACCAGGTGAGGGAAGGATCCCCTCATCATTTCCTTTCACCCTCATCCCGATCGTTTCTAAGAATTACATTTCCATGATCATATTCTAATCCAAACATATTTTCATGCTATCAATATTTCTAGTTTTGACGGTCCTCCCCTCATGTCATGTAATGTAACCAACCTTTAGACCCAAAACATTTTGAGCCAACTTAACTCTAATTCGAAACTAGGCAAGACTAGTCAAAATTCTGCTGCAAAAAGGTAATGTTTCCAACTGATCCCAAAAACCACCAAAATAAATTGAATTATTCCAAAATCTATATGCAGATCTTCTACACATTCAAATGCATCAACTTGACCCACTGAGAACTTCTAAACAACTGGTTAAGATGGTTAAACAAGGACAAACTTTTAGCTAATAAACCAGAAATTACATATTTTTCACATAGTCACTTGTTGCTTGTAAATGAGATAAAATATGAAGGTAAAATACCATGAAAGTTTATTATGAAATGGAGAGATCAGAATTTATAGGAATGGCTTCCAAGTAGCTACAAAATCTCATAGGAATCTACAACAAGAGAGAACAGAAGGCTTCCAAGTTTAGCAAAGAAGAAGAAGAGAAGATGCTACTCCAAATGACAACTTTTCCTCCACCAATGCGCCTTCTATGGACTGATATCAACCCCAAAATATCATATATACACCCCAAGGGATTTTCCACCATCAAATTGGGAAGATATAATTCCTATACATCATCCCCAAAGAGATCTGCACAAACAATGGTGCACCATCCTCCAAGAGAACATCAACCACACACTTGAAACCACTAGAAAAAAACTATAAAAATAATTCTGCCAAAAATTGGGATCCAAATACTCCAATATGAAATCAAACTATAAAATAAACAAGGACATAAGTTCACTCAATATAACTCCATAGAAAAATCATAGTGATTCCTCCTCTCATGGCTATCTAGGGTGAAATCTTGCATCACTGAAACTAGCTACATTGGCAAGGGGCACATCTCCCAAGCTTGAGAAGAACTATGGCTCTCCAATTCAAATTGAAAATAACCAAAATTTCTTTCCCAAGGTTCCTACATTCCTTTTATAAACTCCTTTTCCACCTTTACCCCTCATTCTAGATTTTTTTCTCAATAAAATTAATAAAAATTCGAATTAATGGAGAGAGATTTCATTCATGAAACTTTTACCTTGTATTAATGTTATATTGGCCTTATTGAACCTTAACCAACCATGGAAATTCGAATTTGGGAGTGATCTCCTTGATTTTTGGGAGTTACAACATCAATGTGGTCCCTAGATTCCCTCGTGCACCCACCTTAGCTATTTTTAGGACCTGCCATGTCATAACTTGTCATAGAATCTGTCATAGACTTGTCATAGATTCCTTGGGAGTTACAATTCACCCATGAGCCCCTCTTGGATATTTTGGAACCAATCCATCATCCATGAGATTCCTTGGAGGTTACCTTCCCAATAGTGCGCCCTCCCTTTGCGAATTTTATCCCGAGGGGTTACAACTCAATAGGTTCCTTCATGATTGGATTCCTTCCACCTAGCTTGGGGGTTACACTTCCATGTGGCCCATTCCTCATACTCATGAACCTTCTTTGGCTTATTGGACCTATTCCACATTATTTATGAATATTTTCCATTTATTGAATCAATTTTGTGCCCCACATCATCCATCATACTTCAAATTTTCCTCCTTATAGTGACTATGGGTCAATTAATTCCCAAGTCAATTTAGTTTCCACTCCAACCTATGGGAATTGGATAGGTGAGTCTAAATTACTCATGGAACCATCATGGAGGGAACATTACATCCCTCACCACACAAATTTGATTGTCCTCAAGTAATTTCAAACCTAGGTGTTGCAATAATTCTTATCCTTCCCATGTAGCATCTTCACTTGGTAGGTCCTTCCACTGAACAAGGTACTCATGAATGGTCATGTTTCTCAACTTCATTTATCTTAATCAAAAAATTCTTTCTGGAACAAATATGAACTTCCCTTCATCATCTATCGGAGGAAGCTTTGTTGAAATAGTCACTTGTTGGCCAACTGCTTTCTTGAGACAAGAGACATGGAATACATTGTGGATCTTGGTTCCTTGTGGAAGCTCCAACTCATAAGATGATTCCCCAACTCTTCTCATGACCTTGTAGGGACCATATAACCTTGGTTTCAACTTTTCATCCCCCTTCTGTTTAAGTGATTGCTGCTTATATGGATGCAATCTCAAATACACCAAGTCACCCTCCTGAAAACTACATTCTATCCTATTTTTATCATCATATAATTTTTGTTTATTTTGAGTTGTTTGCAAGTTTTCCTTGAGTGATTTGAGGATATATTGACTCTCTTGAATCCAATACTTTTCCTTTGGGGCCCTACTAAATCCAAAAATTTGATCAATAAAGGTGGGAGCTTCATATCCATACAATGCTTTGAAGGGAGACATACAAATAGACATGTGGTGAGTTGTGTTGTATCAAAACTCACCCAAATGTAGCCATTTGATCCAAGCTTTTTGCTTCCCTGTTACATAATTTATTAGATATAATTCTATGGATTGATTTACTCTTTCAGTTTTCCCATCAATTTGGGGGTGATAACTAGTACTGAGATTCAAAATTGTCCCTACCAATTTAAACAATTATTGCCAAAAAGATCCTGCAATCTTACTATCTCTATCACTAACAATGGTTCTTGGAAAACCATGCAATCTGAAAATTTCTCTAAAAAATAGGTCAACAAATTGTGCAACACTATAATCAGAAGGAATAGAAAAGAAATGAGCAAATTTTGTGAGTCTATCTACCAACACATATATGCAATCCCTCCCTTGTACCTTGGGTAGCCTGGTGATGAAGTCCATTGAGATGCTTTTCCATTTTTTCTCCGAAATGGCAAGAGGTTGAATTAGACCAGTAGGATGTGTGTAATCTTTTTTTTTCTTGGAATTTTCAACACTCCTTCACATACTTTAATACATTATTTTTTAGTTCCTTCCAAGTGAACCTTTCTCTTACTTTCCTATATGTCTTCAAGTACCCCGAATGGCTTGCTAGAGGTGAATCATGGGTTGCATCCATAATTTTCTTATTCAAGGATGATTCCAGAACCAAATAGATTCTATCTTTATAGTAAATGACTCCATATATCACCTTGTACTATTCATCTTGGTCCAACCCATCCAAAATCTCACAAGCAAACTTGTTCTTTGACTATTCTACTGCTAGTTGGGCCTTCTAATCTGCCATAGTTTCCATCAATAAGAGGGATGGTTTTCGGGAAAGGGAATCAGTCACAATGTTTCTCTTTCCTTTCATGTATTCAATCTCAAATTAATAAGCTTGCACTTCGCTGACCCACTTTTTTTTTCGATCATTTAACTCTTTTTGAGTGAGAAAGTGCTTCAAACTATTGTGATCAGTTTTGACCACAAACTTGTTGCCAAATAAATATTGTCAAAATTTAGCCAAGGAATGCATGATGGAAAACATTGATTTGTCATAGATGGAATAATTGCACTCATGTGGCTGCAAATTTATGCTTTTAAAGGCAATGGGGTGTTGTTTTTGCATTAAGAAATCCCCAATACCTTCACCAGAAGCATCACATTCAAGCACAAAAGGTTGATTGAATTCTACTAAGTAAAGTACCGGGCAACTTCTCATCACTTATTTCATCATGTTGAAGGATTTTTCAGCTTCCTTGGTCTAGCAAAAGGCTCCCTTCTTTGTAAGATCAGTCAAAGGAGCTGTTAATTGTGAGAAACCTTTAACAAACTTCCTATAGTAAGTGCAAAGTCCAACAAATCCCCTCAACATTGTTACATTGTTGGGAGTTGGCCAATCAAGAATGGATTGAATCTTCTCCATGTGGGACTTTACTCCATATTTTTCAATCACACCAAGATACAATATCTCAGTCATTCCAAAATCACATTTGGATAGTTTGGCATACAAGGATTGTTCTTCTAAAATTTTGAGGACAACTTCCAAATTAAACAAATGATCAGTCCAATTATTGCTATAAATTAAAATATCATAAAAAAAACTAATACAAACTTACGAATATGATTGATGAATATTTTATTCATGCAAGATTGGAATGTGGAAGGTGCATTAGTCAGGCCAAAAGGCATGACTAGGAACTCAAAATGGCCATAATGAAAACAGAAGGCTATCTTTTCACATCTCCTTCTCTCATTCGAATATGATGATATCCCGAGTGAAGATTAATCTTTGAAAAATACTTGGCCCTGTGTAGCTCATCCATTAACTCAATAATGTAGGGAATGCGGTACCAATTCTTGATGGTCTTCTTGTTCAAGGCCCTGTAGTCTATGCACATTCTCAATGTGTCATCTTTCTTCTTCACCAAAACCACTGAATATGCAAAGGGTCTCGAACTTGGTCTTATGAGACCCAAATCAAGGAGTTCTTTGATGGTATTTTCAATCTCATACTTGAAATTCTTGGGGTGCTTATATGGTTGTGTGTCGATGGGTTGAGTTCCCTCCTCCAACTCTATGGTGTGCTCCACTCCTCTATATGGTAATCTACCTAGAGGAAGGTATCCAAAAACATTTTCATGCTTTTGCAAGAGCCTCATTATGTCTTCTGGATACTATGAGGTATCCAGGGGTGGCTTCTTGACTGTGACTAAGCATTCTTCTTCCCACTCTTTATCCCCATGTCTTATGACATATCTCATACTATGAGATGAAATCACTTTGTTGGGGTAAGTGTTCATGCCTCTTAATGTTGTGTTGGCAAGCGGTTTGATGGGGAAATATCGTTGTACCGCCAACGCTGTGACACACCAAAGGAGGGTACGAAAGGAGTATTTTGTGTTAAAGAATACCGCAGTTGGCGGGTTTTGGGTCACTTGGACCATATACTATGTAATAGTGAGTCAGTATACAGGGGTATGTAGGTTTTTGGGGTCATTTGGACCAAGTCAGTTAGATATTTGGTCAATTGTCCATAGTGTCGGTTAGGAAGTCAGTTGTAAGTGGACAAGTATTGTAATGGCGGAAGCCTATAAATAGATAAGAGTTGTAAGTGTTAGAGATAGAAGAGATGATAGGAGAAGAAGCGAGGGAATAGGAGAAGAAAGAGAGAAGAATGATTATGTACGAAGATTCATGTTTTGTTTCTGGTATATGATCGCGACAGTAATATAATGATGTTTTGGTACGAACTTTGTGCAATGTTGCGATGAATGAATGTTGTTTGATGCAATATATGTTTACTATTGCTATGACGATAAATGTTGTGATTAAGTAATTTGTTCTATGTTGAATGTGATGATAAATGCTGCGATAAAGTAATATGTTATAACTTCTTGCCGAATGGTTAAAGTTTCTGTTTAAGTACTGCAATAGAGTTAGTCCATGCAGCCACAACTTTCCTCCTCCCTCGGAGGAAACATGGTTCCGTCTGCTCTTCCTAGATGCCTCGGGTGAGACCTCATCTGCTCTGCAGGTGTTGCTGGGTGGGCTCAAACCTGCCCGGGCCGGTGCCCAGGGAGACTGCGGTATGCGTCGATAGTGAGGCGAACCCTTGTCGACTGAGGTCGCGTTGGTCAACAAATGGTTCCGTTTTCGGGACCATGTGCAGAGTATAAGGAGGTCATGTTGTGGCACCCGATGAAGCCGAAAATACATAAATGGTTCAATCAGAAGTTGCAGGAGTTTGCTAAAGAAGAAAGCCAGAACACACAACTGACAATAGATCACTGGATGGGAAGATATATTCATGACGGTCCGCACGAATGGTTTTTCTGTGAATTCCCATTCATTTTGTATGAATGGTTGTCAGAGCTGACCTTCCAGAAGAGGAACTTCCAGGGTGGTGAGCCAATGGCTTGGACCCTGGAATTGATTCAGGAGCTGCAGGAAGTCGATAATAAGGCATCGCGTGCTGTCGAAGTTTGGCTTGATAGCATCTTGGAAGGATATATCACTGAATTTGCAGTCGACACGAAGAAATACTATAGTGAAGCTGAAAGATACTTCTTCTGAGGACCACAGGGAAGGTTTATGTTGTCGCTTCAATTGTCGATTAAGATGCTAATCTGCGAAAAGGGTATATTAAAGATGCACCTTGATCAGTAGACAGCCTGGTGGGTGGAGGCCATGGGTACCACGACTGCTGGGGAACGGTACATGGAATGGTAAAGGGGTAGATGGGTGCAGACCATGAGGAGATTATGAGCGAAGCCAAGGAAGAAAGTGGTCTTACAAGAGGAGGAGCGAGGTTTCGACAGGAAAAGAGGCAGAGGACGGGAGAAGGTCCTGCTACGATCGAACCGCAAAACCGCGAAGGAAGACCACACGGGATGAAGCGACCTCACAGTCCTGATAGGGATGACCAGGCTACGCCTAGGATAGAGGTAGGACCAAACCTTGGCGCCAACGTACCCACACCTCCGCTCACTAACTCTCAGCCAGCAAGAAACACTACTTCGACACCACCGAGTTCGTCAATATCGCAGAAGTTAATTGGTAGTATCACAGCGACAGGAGGAAGGAAGCCCAGGATGGCGGGCGATGATGCTAAGTTACCGTTGTTCCATGGAAGTGCGATAGACAACCCAGAATAGTATTGGTTTTTGTGTGAAACAGTCTGGACCATGAAATAGATCACTGATGACAATTCTAAGAAAGGATAGTTAGCCACGACTCTGCAAGGTCATGCATTAGATTGGTTCATGAATTTTATTTTAGTCCCTACGGGAGCACCATAGAAGTCACTGGATGAGATTCGGGATGGGTTGATTACTGAATTTAGACGGCCTAAGTCAGAGGCTCAATATATTACTGAATTGAAGGAAATTAAGCAGTACCCTAATGAGACGGTATGGGATTTCGACCAGCGATTGAAGATGCTGATGGAAAAGGTTAGTTTCGATATGAGCGTTGTCCAACATAAAGAATGGTTCATTGCAGCACTGTTACACCACATTTAGCTACCGCTGATGCAGCAAAACATATCAATGCCTAGTGAAGCTCTAGATATTGCAATGCGATTGGAGGCATCACCAATCAGAGATAATGCAGCCGGGATGTCACAGATATAGACATAGCTTGCTAACCTAACTATATAGTTGCAAGATTTGAAGAAGAACAAGGAACAACATGATGAAGTATGGTGTATGCGATGCTGAGGAGAAGGGCATACGAAGGATAATTGTCCGGATTTCCATAATTACTTGGTGTCTGGTGCGCCAAACCCGTTGAATGGCGGCAATATGCCGTGGTGTCGCATTTGTCACATGTTTGGGCACAGTCACGATAATTGCCCATACATGCAGAAAATGGTCACAACCCCATGAAATATTTACTAAACATTCTGCAAGTTGGTGGGTCATGATGACAAGGATTGCTGTGGATATGGGTTGCTACAGGAGACAATGTGTGATGCATTCTATGTCAAGGATGATCAGAGCACGGTGCAACAACCACAACTGCAACCGCAGGTAGCCCAGCCGCAGATGCAGTTTGCACCACAACAACAACAACCGCAGGAGTTCATGTCATAATACACCCCGATACAGACGACTCCACCACAACCACAATATGTACAGCAACCGCACTATGCACCATAAGGGCAAGGGATTCCACCAACACTAATGCAGCAACAATACCAGCAGCAGGGCGGCTACCGGGGAGGCTATAGGGGCAGACGCAGTGGCAGATTTGGTCATGGAGGAGGCTGAGGTGGTCGTGGACCTATTCAATGTTACCACTGTGCGGTATGGGGGCATTATCAGTGCAACTTCCCACTGCTACAGAATTAGTGTACTTTTTTTTTGGTAATGATCATACGGTTGAGAATTTTCCACACTTGATTGCACGATGACAGGCTGGGAACGCTCCACAACTACAGAATCAGGCCCAGCCACAGCAACCAGTACAGAACCCGGTATAGAAACTAATACAGAACCAGCCCCCACGACCACCGCCAAACGCCAATCAAAATATCAATCAACCAAGGAATTTACAGCAGAACCAGATGCAGGGTGCAAATATTGCGACCATTTCTGTAGAACCGCGACCACAAGATGCTTCGGTGGCTATTGTCACTCATGGAGGCAAGATGACTGGGGAAGATGGTTCATGAACACTGATTCGGTTGGCTGGTCAGAAGATGGTACCCTTCGACATTGATACGGAGCGAGAGACATTCCTGGAGGCACATCGCATTTTGGAGAAAGACCGCGGTAAGGCTGTTGTTTGCGATATGCCACATCAGACATCGATCGACCACCACCACCAGGGACATTGCAGAAGTTCCTTTAAAGTTGTCTGTCATTGGCATGAGACTCGACTTCCCTGGTTGAGATTGAGGGATGGTTGCAGCGATTTCTGAAAGGATGGCAGGAGTCGGCAGTAAACTCCTGACAATGACGGAAGACTGGTAAGGAAATGTGAATGAATATTCAGATTGGTGACTATGATGTTGACTATGTGATTCTTGACCTTAGTTCGGATGTTAACATCTTAACCAAGCAGGCATGGCAGAAGATGGGGAATCCCCCATTGAGCTGGTCTCCTGTGCAGCTCCGGTTGGCTAACCATGCGAAGGTAACACCCATTGGGCAAGTTCCGCGGCTCACGATTGATATTGAGGGCATGAAGACTTATGCTGATTTTGATGTTATAGAAGTGGTTGAGGGAGGAAGCTCTTATCTAGCACTCTTGGGGATCGTATGGGCTAATGACAGTGGAGCTGTAATCAACTTTAAGAAGTGCATGATGACCTTTGAGAATCGCGATTTCAGAGTTATAGCCCCTTTGGATCCGGCTGAAGGATGCCGCTACGTGGAGCCTGTAAAAGATGACGATCCCACTAGATGGGACCATGCATTCAATATTTCTGAAGATTATATTCATCCTACCACCTACGATGAGTTGGAGTGGCGTAGCGAGAGCTCTGCATTTTCTGACTCTGATGATGCATTGGAACATTGGTAGAATCGAATGCACGAAGTATCATTCCGGAAATGTGGTTTAGTTACGCAATCCTTATGTCATGTTGCAACAAAAACGATCACATTACCTGTCTATGAGGGGTTTCCTGGCCTAAACACCTTTGTAGCAGAGTTTGAACACCGCATCCCAGAACCACAACGATTGCTGGCCTTGGAGGAAGCAATGAAGGCTGCTCCAGCACGATGGTGGGCGACACATAAGAAATTCACTAAAGATTGGTCACAGTGTCGAAGATTGATGATGGTTTGGTTCGGCGATACTGAAGTTTATCACACTGGCAAGTATGATGGTCAGACTGATCCCAGTGATCATGTGATAGAGTGCCAATGATTATGGGTAGCGCGACCCAGAGACGAGTGGGTCCATGCTTTTGTCCATACTTTGGATGAGATACCGCGCTCGTGGTACACTGCAGCCCAAGTTGCGCCGAGACATTACAACATGGGGGGAGTTGACGATCTGTTTCGCTCATACATTCACTTTTGCAGATGCCAACCCTGATGTCCATAACGCCTTGCAGCTCATCCGCGATGTGATATTTCAGGTTGTTCCAGCGGCCTACCCTGTAGACCTGCACACCCACTATAAGATGCAGTCTCTCACAGAGTGCTTCAACATCAGTGGTGGCCCGGAGGAGGATGATGATCCCCGGAATGTTAACATTCCTGAATCTGAAGGAAGTCACGATGTAGTCCCACCTGTTGCGTCAAGTAATCCATTAAGTCAACCATTGCAGCTTCGCAAGATGAATATCAGCACCAAGGCTAGTCCCAAGTTTGCTAATGATGGGGATTATTGGGACGATGAGATGATGAGTAAGGTTACTGAGTTACTGCATGAGTTTCAAGACGTGTTTCCCACAAAGTTTTCCAAAATGAAGGGAATCTTGGGTGATTTAGGAGAGATGAAGAATCCATTGAAACCAGATGCTAAGCCAGTCCGACAGCGACCTTATCAGCTAAATCCGCGACATAAAGAAAAGGTCAAGGCGGAACTTGATCGGATGTTGGATGCTGGTATGATCGAACCTGTGGAAGAGTCCGAATGGATCAGTCCTATGGTGGTGAAGGACAAGAAAATCGGCAAAGTGCGCATTTGTGTCGACTTGCAGAAGTTGAACGATGCCTGCTTGCATGACCCTTTTTCGACCCCATTTAATGATGAAGTACTTGAAGGAGTGGGTGGCCAGGATATGTACTCTTTCACTGATGGATTCTTTGGCTACCATCAGATTCGCATTGCCAAGGAAGATCGCCATAAGACAACTTTCGTTACCGAATGGGGTTGCTTCGATACACGGTAATGCCATTTGGTTTGAAGAATGCACCTGCGATATTCTCCCGGGTCGTTGTTGCCGCATTCAAAGATTTTATTCAGAATTTTTTGCAAGTATATATGGATGATTGGACCATTTATGGATTGATTCATGATTGTTTGGCCAATCTATGGTTAATGCTTGAGCGATGCCGACAGCACCAGATATCGCTGAACTTGAAGAAATGTATTTTCTGTGCACTGTTTGGGATATTGCTGGGTCATATCGTGTGTAAGCAGGGATTGCTGGTTGATCCAGCCAAAATTGCGCTTATTTTGGGGTTGCAACCACCGACCACCATTAAGCAGTTGCGCGCAACCTTGGGTCACACGTGATATTATCGCAAGTTCATTAGGGGGTATGCTGCGATTACTTCCCCTATGGAAAAGTTGTTGAAGAAGGATGCGACATTCCAGTGGAACCCGGAATGTCAGGATAGTTTTGAAACGCTCAAAGCGAAGATGGCGTTGACCCCAATCTTGGTCTTTTTGGATTGGAGTGAGGAATTCCATGTCCATGTTGATGCTTCATCAATTGCACTAGGGTTTTTTTGGCTCAACCAGGAGAAGGTGACCTTGATCATCCCATTGCTTTTGCCAGTCGGAAGCTGTCCTCTGCAGAACGCAATTACACTACCACAGAACGTGAAGGTCTGGCCATGGTTTATGCACTGCAGAAATTCAGGCATTATTTGTTGGGTGGCCACTTAAAAATTTTCACTGATCATTTTGCATTGAAATACTTGGTCAATAAGCCTGTGTTGGGGGGGAAGATCTGCCGGTGGATACTTTTGTTTCAGGAGTTTGATTTCGAAGTCATTGTGAAACCGGGGCGGTTGAATGCTGGACCAGATCATTTGTCACAGATTGATACAGGGGAGGAACCGACTAATATCGAAGACGGGTTGCCGGATGCCCAACTGTTTCATGTTGCCGCTACTGATCAATATTTTGATGACATCCTTCAGTTTATGGTGACCGGCACCGCACCCGATGACTTTACCACTACTTAGAAGAAGCAATTGGTCGTCAAGGCTGTTGATTTTCAACTGATCGCGGGAGAGTTGTATAGATTGGGTGCCGATGAGATATTGCGCAGATGTGTCTTGCTGCATGAGCAAGCGCAGATATTGGCTGAGGCACATGGTGGAGTAGCAGGAGGACATTATGGTGGTCGAGGACTGCCTGGAAGGTACTACGTGGAGGGATTTGGTGGCCCACGTTACATAATGATGCGACAGACTACGCACGGTCTTGTGATGTTTTTCAACGAACTAGCAAGCCATCCAGACGCGACGAGATGCCGCTGCTACCTCAAGTAACATTGCAACAGTTCGAAAAATGGGCTGTGGATTTTGTAGGACCGATCCATCCACCAGGTAAATGCACAGGTGCACGGTATATTATCATGGCGATAGAATACTTGACCCGATGGGCTGAGGCAGCACCTGTAGTTGATTGCTCCATCACAACGGCTGCTCGATTTTTGTTTGATCACATTATCACTCGTTTCGGCTGCCCCAAGATATTGATGAGTGATCAAGGAAACCACTTTCTTAATCGCACTATCAGTGCATTGACGAAAGAATTGCAGATACAGCATAAGAAGAGTACACCCTATCACCCACAGGCAAATAGAACGGTGGAGGTGTTTAACAAGGTATTGGAGCATGCGTTGACAAAGGTGTGCAATGCAAACCGAGACGACTGGGATTTGAAAGTCCCAGCGGTATTGTGGACCTATCGCACTGCATGTAAAAGGTTGACTGGTCAGACACCTTTCAAGCTGGTATATGGGAAGGAAGCAATTATGCCTATGGAGTACATTGTTTCAAGTCTACGAATTGCAGCTGTTACGAGCATGGATGATGTTGCAGCATTAGACGAACGTTTAGCACAATTGGTGGAGCTCGAAGAGGATCGATTTATTGCTGGCTTTCACCAAGGGGTAGAGAAGGACCACCAGAAGGCATGGCATGATTACCACATCAAAAACAAATAGTTTCAGCAAGGCAACTTAGTGTTATTATACGACAGCAAGTTTATGAAACATCCAAGAAAGTTGCAGATGCATTGGCTGGGTCCCTATCGCATCAATAGTATTACTTCAGGAGGAGCGGTTCAATTGCAGCAGTTGGATGGGGTGATGCTCCCCAAGCTGGTCACTGGTCACAGGTTGAAGCCGAGGCAACTGGTAGTTTGCTACAATGAAGTTATTCCAAAATAGAGTGGTTATGTTGGTTGATTAGTTTGCAAGTTAAGTTCTGAGGGATTCCAAGGAGGCTGTGGAAATGCTTCACTTCATTTCCCGCGGCAGAACCCCAGGGGCCCTGCGAGCCCGAACGACAAGTGTCCCTGGGTGCCTTGATATGACAGGTGCACTTACACTGTGGTATTCCCAAGCCGAGGTCCGATCTAGCATGGTTAAGTATGCAATAGTTCCTCGAAGGATTGTTCTCTTCTCAACCCCTGAGCGGGTTGGGGCGGTAGCTCCTCGCCCACAATAGGAACCAGTTGTCGGTGCGAAATAGATGTTCCAGAGTCCTCTACTCAATTCGCACCTTCGTACTATTCGTCCTCTTTTTATTTCCATTAGTACCTTTCCAAGAGACTCGAGGATGAGTTTGTAAAGTACATGACAGTAAGCCAGGCGATGACAATTTTGGGTTAGCCATACAGACGATGATCAGTGTAGCAGAAGCAGTCGCACAACACCACGTGTTCTAGACAGCAAGAGCAGTTACCGAAACATCGTTCAGTTCGAGTGCACTCTGTCCAGCAATTGATGTGGCTCAAGGGCGAGCCACAAGATTGTGTTGGGGGCCTGTTAGCAGGCGGTTTGATGGGGAAAGATCGTGGTACCACCGACGCTACGACACACCAGAGGAGGGCGCGAAAGGAGTATTTTGTGTTAAAGAATACCGCAGTTGGCGGGTTTTGGGTCACTTGGACCATATACTATGTAATAGTGAGTCAGTATACCGCGGTATGCGGATTTTTGGGGTCATTTGGATTGAGTCAGTTATATATTGGGTCAATTGTCCATAGTGTCGGTTAGGAAGTCAGTTGTAAGTGGACAAGTATTGTAATGGCGAAAGCCTATAAATAGATAAGACTTGTAAGTGTTAGAGATAGAAGAAATGATAGGAGAAGAAGCGAGGGAATAGGAGAAGAAAGAGAGAAGAATGATTATGTACGAAGATCCATGTTTTGTTTCTGGTATATGATCGCGACAGTAATATAATGATGTTTTGGCACGAACTCTGTGCAATGTTGCGATGAATGAATGTTGTTTGATGCAATATTTGTTTACAGTTGCTATGAAGATAAATGTTGTGATTAAGTAATTTGTTCTATGTTGAATATGATGATAAATGCTGCAATAAAGTAATATGTTATAACTTCTTGCTGAATGGTTAAAGTTTCTATTTAAGTACCGCAATAGAGTTAGTCCATGCAGCCACAACTTTCCTCCTCCCTCGACGAAAACATGGTTCCATCTGCTCTTCCTGGACGCCTCGGATGAGACCTCATCCGCTCTGCGGGTGTTGCTAGGTGGGCTCAAAACCCCCCTGGCCAGTGCCCAGGGAGACTGCAGTATGCGTCGATAGTGAGGCGAACCCCTGTCGACTAAGGTTGCATTGGTCAACATGTTATTGCTTCCCTCCATCCCCTTTAAAGCTCATTTTTGGGACCCTTTAGTTAGTGGTGTGTTATCCAATGGAAAACAAACATTGTATCAACAATAATTACTACATAAAATCTATCTGTCACAATATAGTTTCCTATAGTGAGATGAAGTTTGGGAATCGATCGACAACAATCCATGGAGTTATTACCTAGAATGATGACAACGAATCCATCAAATGCTTCGGTAGGCAAGTTCCTCCTTTCCACTAGTGCAACATCAATGAAAATGTGGTTGGATCCCCCATCAACCAACACTGTGACTCTTTTCCCTTGTACCACCCCATTTGATATGAGCATTTGATAGCGTGGAACCGCATATAGGACAACAATAAAACTCTTTCTGGACTTAGGTTTTGGATGCTCTTCTTCTGTTGTCTCATATCCATCTTCCCTTTCAAGTCTCGGTTCTTGATTATATCCCTCCTCCTCACTGTCAGAGAAGAATTCTATGTAGTGTGCCTTCCCCTTTGCACACTTGTGGCTAGGAACCCATGGTTCTTGGCATGTGAACCACAAATTGTTCATCCTTATTTCATCTCAAATACTTCTATCCTTAATGGTTTTCTCGGTTGAATCCCTTTGGAAAGGCCTCCTATCCTTCAACTTAGCTAGGAAATTTGTTTTTGGGTGAATTTTTTCTCTCGGAAGTGCATTCTGAAGGTCTCGAATTCTGTCGATGGTATTCAACAAATTTGTAGGTCTATAGGCCTTCACCAATCCCTTTAATGGTTCTTCTAAGCCTTCAATGAACAGAAATATTAAGCGGGCTTCAAATATATTTGTTACCATGACCCCAAGATTTTCAAAATATGAAATATAAGCCTTAGATGTGCCTATCTACTTCAATTGGGTCATCTCTCTAAAAGGAATTTCAGGGTCCTTTCTGTCAAATCTATCAATGAGTCTCCTTGTGAATTCTTCATAGGAAGCGATATTGGCATGACCTAATGTTCTCATGCCATGGAACCAGCAGTGATTTTCCTCCCCATCTAGATGCAAGGTGGCCATTTTAATGGAATCGATTTCTACCATGGGATTCAGTTGGAAGTAAGTGTTAAGTTTTTGCACCCATGATCTAGCAGTACATTTGGAAGACCCATCAAACTTGGAAGAGTAACTTTCCCAAGTGTGCACTGCAACTCAAAATTTTGGACTTGCATCTTGTTGAATCCCTTTGGTTTTCTCCGATCTTTGAAATTGCATTATTCAAATAAAGTGATGGCATCCTTAAATTCTGCACTCATAACCTTATACTCCTCAAAATAAACCTCCAAAGAAACATTTGGTTCATTTGGCATTGATGCTCCCATGTTTGGTGGTCTTAGGAATTTTGGCATTGCAGGTTTGTATGAATCCTGAAACTCATGAGGTCGGTTATGTGGACCAGTTATTGAGAAAATTGTTTCCCCATGAGGTTTAAAATGGTTCTTATCTCCATCTTGGGATCCACTGCTGCTACCTTCACCTAATTTTGTCGAGAATGCATAGGTTTCCAATTTACCCGTAAACTCCCTTATCTCTTCTTGGCTTTTCCTAGTACTCTCTTGACCCTTGGCCAATTTATATAAGGTTTCTAAAATACCCTTCATGAATAGATCCTCCTTATCCTTAGTGGTGATTTTATTTGTTACAGACTCCATAGTTTTCTCTGTCTTTGGTTCTTCTTGAATTAACCCTTAGGTCGAATCTATTAGCCAAGCTTCAGTATTCTTAGGGCTTACAAGGGGAATATTTGGGAGATCCCTATAAATAATTTAAACTCATAAGGACACACAAATATCCAATACCATGCTATGATACCACTGTAATGTACCCAAGCCTTAGATCCAAAAAATTTTTAGCCAACTTAACTCTAATTCAAAATTAGGCAAGACTAGTCAAAATTTTGCTACAAAAAGGTATTGTTTCCAACTGGTTCCAAACACCACCAAACTAACTCAAATTCTTCAAAAAAATATATGCATAACTTATATACATTCAAATGCATAAACTTGACCCACTAATAAATTCTAAAAAACTAGTTAAGATGGTTAAACAAGGACAAACTTTCAACTAATAAACCAAAAATTGCATATTTTTCACATAGTCACTTGTTGCTTGTAAATGAGATACAATATGAAGGTAAAACACCATGAAAATTTATTATGAAATGGAGAAATCATAAATTACATGGATGTATTCCAAGCAACTTCAAAATCTCAGAGAAATATGCAATAAGAGAGAAGAGAAGGCTACCAAGTTTAGTAGGGAAGAAGAAGAGAAGATGCTGCTCCAAATGACAATTTTTCCTCCACCAATGCACCTTCTATGGACTGATATCTACCCCCAAATATCATGTTTGCACCCAAGGGAGTTTCCACCATCAAATAGTGAATATATAATTCCCAGACATTAGCCCCAAAGAGATCCGCACAAACAATGCTGTGCCATCCTCCAAGAGAACATCAACCACACACTTGAAACCACTGGGAAAACACCATAAAACTATTGTTGCGACAAACTGAGATCCAAAAAATCTAAGATGAAATTGAACCATCAAATAAATAGGGACATAAGCTCACTCAATACAGCTCCATAGAGAAATTAGAGTGATTCCTCCTCTCATGGCTAGCTAGGGTGAAATCTTGCATCATCGAAACTAGCTACATTGGCAAGGGGCACATCTCCCAAGCTTGATAAGCACTATGGCTCTCCAATTTGAATTTAAAGTGAAAATTTGTTCTTTCCCAAGGTTACTACATTCATTTTATAAACTCCTTTGCCACCTTTCCCCCTCATTCTAGAATTTTCTCTAAATAAAATTATTAAAAATTCGAATTAATGGAGAGAAATGTCATCCATGACACTTTTACCTTGTATTAATGTTATCTTGGCCTTCTTGAACGTTAACTAACCATGGAAATTCGAATTTGAGAGTGATATCCTTTATTTGGGGGAGTTACAACATCCTTGTGGTCCCTAGATTCCTTCATGCTCCCTCCTTAGCTATTTTTAGGACTTGTCATGTCATAACTTATCCATTTCTAAATTAAAAATAACATTTCAATAATTAAAAATTACATTTTAAATTAAAAAGTTATAACTCAATTCTATTAATATTAACAAACTTAAAATTATAAACCCATTACTATATTAATAATAAAAAAATACAATTTCAATAAAAATTTATAATCAAACTAATCTAAGTAGAAATTATATTACATTTTAAATTAAAAAGTTATAACTCAATTCTATTAATATTAACCAACTAAAAATTATAAACCCATTACTACATTAATAACAAGCAAAATAGATGCAAAGCAACTAGTCCTTGCTTTAGAATTATAGTTTTAAAAAATGATTTGACAATAATAAATTTATAAATTGTATTAAATAGAATATT
The DNA here is from genome assembly GCA_027924585.1 of Larix kaempferi. NCBI lineage: Eukaryota > Viridiplantae > Streptophyta > Pinopsida > Pinales > Pinaceae > Larix > Larix kaempferi. The sequence goes on along the minus strand of BSBM01000861.1, from coordinate 9,757,750 downwards.
AAATTTCAATCAAATTTATAAAAAAATTATTTAACAATAATAGATTTATAATTATTTGACAATAATAAATTTATAAAATGTATTAAATTGAATATTAAATTTCAATCAAATTTATAAAAAAATTATTTAACAATAATAGATTTATAAATAGAATATTAAATTTCAATCAAATTTATATCATTAAAGAAAAACATAATTTATATGTACAAAAGATATTGTATAGAAGAATTGAAAAATTAATAAGATTTTTAAACATTAATATTAATTTGTTTTAAATATTTTTTTAATTAATAGTATTGATTTTGATATTTACTACATTTTATAAAAAAATAATATAATTTAACCTTTAAATTAAAAATTATTAAACTAAATTAATTGAAATTCTAACCATATTCCTCATGGTTAAACATTCTAAATATTATATAAATTATAACTAATTTTAAAAGTTATAATAATCAAATAACTTTATTAAAAATAAGAAAACTTTCCAAACTAAAGTTTATATTTATATCATTGATAAAAATAAAGTAAAACGTGTTTTTTAAATAAAGTAAAACACATAAAAATATTAAAATTGGATTTATAATATAGTAATTAAATTTAAATATTTTATTATATATTTTTTATTTTAATATACAAAAATTCCCAAGTCCTTATTGAAAAATGAGATGTGAGTGTTTAAAAAGTATGGGATTTGAGAGATAAGTTTAGAAAATCGATATCAAGTTAGGCGAGATGTCTTCATAATTGGGCTAACATGGCATAGATATCAACGCCTTGTAGGTTAATGCCACAATCTTGCATTCGTGTTTGGAAGTCGGTTGGTGTTCGCCTGGAGGGGTTACGAATTCGAACAGCCGAAACTTAAATTGTTAGCATACAAAGCCCCATCCTCAGAATAAGGCCGATCTGGAGCTGCCCATCTGACAAATCTCGTTCTTTCCATAATAATTTGGGAATTAATTGATTGGGTCAATAAATAATAAAATATTATAATTTTGTTAAATTTTAGAATAAAAATTAAAAATTGAAATAAAAATAGATGGTTAATAAAAATTTAAAAAAAAAACACAACTTTAATTAAATAAGAAAATTAAAAAGCTAAAAACAAATAATAAGATCATGGTACTAAATACTTTGTTTTTTAAAACAATTAATATATATACCATCTACAATTATTATGTGTACCAGCAATGTTGTTTTGGTATTTGTAAAATAATTAGTATATGTACTATCTATGATTATGTGTCAATTTGAGATTTTTTTTTAAATAAAAGATTTTTTAAATATTTTTTTTAAAACTAATTATCACCTCCAACGAGGGCTATTTTGTCAAATCAAACCTTAGAACCAATAAAAAAATATTATTTTCTAATTTCAAAAATTAAAATACATTTATTATTTAAAAAAAATTAAAATTAATAATTATTTTTGCATAACATTGTAAAACAACTATTAAATTGATAAAATTAATAAAAAGTCAATTTAATTTTAACAATGAACCTATTGCTATAATCCCTTCTTGGCAAGGACTAATAAAAAAATACAATTTCAATAAAAAATTATAATCAAACTAATCTAAGTAGAAATTATAAAACGTTTTAAACTTTCTTAATGGGAAAATTCCCACCCCTTCCCACTTACAATACCTAATAACAAGTGTCACACATCCAAGTAATCTAAGATTTATTTTCATTTTATTAATCCATTCGAAATAAATGTATCATGCAGATTTTATTTAAGATTGATTTTCATTTGATTAAGTGCATTCAAAATAAATGTATATGTATCATGCAGATTTTATTTTCATTTTATTAAGTGCATTCAAAATAAATGTATAATGTGAGATGTATCATGCAATTTTATTTAAAATTTAATCTCATTTAATTAAGTGCATTCAAAATAAATGTATATGGATCATGCAGATTTTATTTTCATTTTATTAAATGCATTCAAAATAAATGTATAATGTGAGTTGTATAGTGCACTTTCAGCTGGAGGACTTTGATTAATTAAATAAAGTCAACAGCCCGTATCCTTCAATACCTGGATCTCCAAGTTGTCAAAATGTACACTTCAACATCTATCCTACGATTTTCTTCCAAAACAATTATTTTATTTCTCTTAAACTACTCTATTATGTATTATGTTTTGGCCGCAAGTGGTATTTTTTATTTAAAATATGAAGCGAGCAGCGTTGTTATTATTATTATTTGTTCTACTCTTGGTCGACTTTCCTTGCACACATAAATTTCTTATTCTTTGTCGACTTTCCTTGCACACATAAATTTCTTATTCTTTGTCGACATAAATTTCTTATTCTTTGTCGACTTTCCTTGCACACATAAATTTCTTATTAAAAAGCTAGATGAACTATGCAGCAAGTGCTCCTCGCATTTAAAATTATTAATTTTTGTATTTGTAATTGAATCTTATTATAATTGCATATTGCAATTGTTTTTGGTCAAACTAATAAAACTTTAAATAATTTTCCTAAACTAATAAAACTTTAAATATTTTTTCTTATTATCCCGGCGTGAGGTAGGAATATATTGTAATCGTTTTGCTTTGACCATATATTAGTTACCATTGACTTCATATATTTTTTACATTTTACAAAGTTTAACTTTATAAATGATTTATTATATTTTTCAATATTTATTAAAATTGGTTTATTTAATTTTTTATTGGTTAAGTCTTATTTTGTAATCATTACATTGGAGATCGTATTTTATTGATGCAGGGGCATTGACGCCCAAAACAAGATGTCAATGATAGATGACGTGATGCCCAGGAGGACAGTCAACGACCTCTAGGAACAGGGCAATAGTCGATGGAAGGAGATATAAAAGGTGTTGCGGGGATTCCGACTGACTGTGGTCAATGGTATGCAACAAGACAATGTAGTGAAATGGTCGAAGGTGATGCCAACCAGAAGAAAGGAAGTAGTTGAGAGTCATCGACGATGGTTATGACGACTGATGGAGGCAGTTAGAAACCCGAGGAAACTAGTCGCGGAGGTAGATGGGAGGCTGTAGGAGCAGTTATGGCGGTTGTTGTAGAGTGCCAAGTGGAGCCACCTGATGAAGAGGTTCGTGTACAGTATTTAATACAGTTTGATTACACCTGGAAGCAATCTAAGCTTCTGGAAGCCGAGCCGAGCGAACCAAGGGGTTATAAATACCTGCTCATGATCTAAGAAAGGGGACTTTGACAGGTGAATTTTCTAGAGACGTTGTGTGCAGTGTTGCCGAGAGTACTAAGGACGAATAATTCCCTCATGCTTGTGTGAATGTTGTGACATTCGATGCTAATTCCGACTGATCTGAGTATTAAATCATGTTGTAATTACCTCTGTAAAGAGATTTGATCATTTAATTGAAAGCCATAATTGTTGGCAATCTTGTTGTTTTTGTTGTGAGTCTGCATGTATCGTTTCTGTTGTGTAGCACTGATTTGCATACCTGCCATGTCTATGTCAGTTGGTATCATAGTAGGAATTTATCCTACGTGGTGATTCCAATTGCAATTGGATGAGGAAAGTAACTCCAACTATGGTTGCGTAGAGTTACAGAAGATCGAAGGCCCGATTGTGATTGGGTGGTGCGAGTATAGTTGACCAAACCTGTGGTCATATCACAAATGAGCATAAACATCCGTGGTAGAGGACGAAGGAGGCACAGAGGCACAGGGGTCACATTAGATCATGAAATGTTCAAGGAATGTGTTTAGACCATGAGGAGTCTAAAGAGCGAGTTGGCTGCAATTAAAGAATCCGAGAAGAGGGGACTGGGTGTTGATACCCTCGACCATAGAGATGAGGAGGTTAAAGAGGAAGAACACATTCTTGAGGATGAGCACGAAGAGGACCCAGGGGACAAGTTGTTGAAGGTATTATCAGAGATGAAGGGTAGATCGAAGGTGGAGTTCTCTACCTACTCAGGGAGCTTGAACCCTGAAGAGTTAATTGACTGGATAAGAGAAATGGAAAAATACTTTGACATGGAGCAAATAGAAGACCCTAAAAGGGTGAAAATTGTATGTATGAAGTTGAAGGGTCATGCCTCATTGTGGTGGGACAATTTACAGGCTCACAGAGTAAGGAAGGGAAAGGACAAGGTGAAAACTTGGGACATAGTGGTCGCCAAGTTGAAGGATAAGTTCTTTCCCATCGACTACATGATTTCCCTATTCAGGAAACTGCAAAACTTGAGATAGAGGGAGATGACCATGAAAGAATTCACAGAGGAATTCTATCGACTGTCTATTCGGTTAGGACAAACCGATGAGGGAGATAAGGTGGTCACCAGATATGTGAATAGCCTAAAATATGCCATCCAGGATGACCTATGTCTTTCAAGTTTCAGAATAGTCGAAAAAGCGTATCAACTAGCTCCAAAGGCAGAGGAGAAATTGTCATGAAAGAGTTCGACGAGCAGGGGGAAGTCGACTGCTCATAGTCATAACTTTTCCACCACTAGAGGACAAGTTAGCGGGGAAAGGAAGGAAAAGAGTCATGATGAGCGATGGGAGGAAAGTATGTCCGGAGACAGTGCACTTGAGCACTGATGGGGAGGAGAGAACCTTAGATTCCAAGGTGTCTATGGTTAGAGAGGATATTGTGGAGGATGAAATGCAAACCAATCCAAAGCAGACTGCTATAAGTGACAAGAACTGGGGCATAAGGAATATGAGTGCCTAGAAAATTTGCATACCACCAGTCGACTAGACACCAGAAGTCGGAGTAAGGATGACAAGATTGCTTCTATTGCGAGGGGGTACTTAGATGCGGCCACGTCGAAAGGAGGTCAAAATTTGGTGACCCGTAGAACGTTGTTGCAGTTAGTACGACAAGGGGAGAAGGAGCCGACGTAGAGGAAGTCCTTTTTTCGAACGAAGATTGATATTCGAGACAGATGTTGTATGACCATCGTCGATGGAGGAAACACAAAGAATCTAGTCTCTACGGAGGTGATTGACAATTTGGTGTTGAAGTGTCGATCGCACACGAATTATTATAGGGTTTCATGGTTGTAAAAGGGTCACCATGTCACGGTGATGCAACAGTTCCTAATCAATTTCAAGATTAAAGGATTGCAAGACAACGTGTTATGTGACGTGATTCCAATGGACGTATGCCATATGTTGTTGGGACAACTATGGAAATATGAATGGAACATGGTTTATGAAGGTCGCAAGAATGTAGTTACGATCGAGAAGGACAGTTGAAGTTTCCTCATGACTCCCTTGGTCAAAGAGCAGACTATTCAGGGAAAAGATAATGGTTACTAGGAAAAGAGAGCGTTAATGTGTTCAACCAAGGAAATACTGAAGGAGGAAGAGAAGCAACACTATTGCTTCACCACCATTCCCAATGGTCTGAGTGTCGATGGAGTGAAGAAATAAATCCCTATAGAATTCAGAGAGATATTGTCGAGATTTAATGGCACAATGGTCGATGAGATGATGAATGGATTATTTCCGATGAGAAGTATATCTGTCAAATCAACCTAGTTCCAGGATTGAGTCTACCAAATAAAGCACTGCGTAGGATGACGCCAATGGAAAATTTTGAGTTGAATTGAAAAGTCCAAGAGTTGTTAGACAGGGGACTGATTAGAGAGAGTCTAAGTCCGTGTGCAGTACCCATTGTACTGGCCCCCAAGAAGGGAGGATAATGGAGGACGTGCACTAATTCAAGAGCCATCAACATCATGATTACTATCAAGTACATATTTCCATTGCCGAGGATGGAAAACTTGATTTCCTATTTGAGTGGAGCAACGTACTTCACCAAGATCAACCTAAAGAGTGGATACCACCAGATCAGAATTAGGGATGGTGATGAATGGAAGACAACGTTTAAGAAGAAGGAAGGACTATATGAATGGCTAGTCATGTCATTTGGGATGACTAATGCCCCGAGCACATTTATGAGAATGATGAATGAAGTGATGAAACCATTTTTGGGGAGATTCGTCATCGTCTATCTATACAACATATTGATTTTAAGCAAGACAAGGGAAGATCACTTGTTGCATATTCAACAAGTCCTATAGAGATTAAGCCAGGAGAAGCTGGTGGTAAATCTATAGAAGTGTTCCTTCACACAGAAGGAACTAGTGTATCTGGGATTCATGATTTACATACAAGGGCTGAATATGGATTCGTAAAAGGTAAGGGTAATTTTGGAGTGGACGGAGCCGAAAAGTTCCATAGAGGTAAGGAGTTTTCATCGACTTGCTAGTTTCTACATGAATTTCATCAAGGATTTCAGTCAGATCTGTGCACTGCTAATGGCATGCATGAAAAAGGGTGAGTTCAGGTGGATAGAAGCTGCCTGATGAGAATCTGTTGGCACGGGATTAGTATGCATGAAGTACGGAAGCCGACAACTGCGAAGAAGGACCATCCGCAAAAGGAAGGGTCATTCATGGAGAACGAGGAAGCGCAAGAGTAGTTAGGTTGTTAGAAAGGGTCATTTGGACCATTTTGTAACTGCCATAGTTGGCTATAAATAAGGATATGAATGTAATCCTAAGGGCATCGGATGATTATGATTTTGGCATGATTGCTCTGTTTTTGGCACTTTTGTATGGATCTACGATAGGATGTGTTGAATTGTTTCTGCGAAGGTTATACCGCAGGTTTTTATGAGTTAATGCATGAAGATGTTCGGATCTATCTTTTTGTCTCTATCTATGTCGAATGGTGAATGCTTTATGTTGTTTTCTGTTTCATTGATGTAGTCTCTGGTATTTCCTTGCTAATGTGAATGTCAATTATATATTGAATATGTGAATGGTGAATACATGGTTAATGTATGAATGATGAACATATGGTAGAATTGTATGATGTGAATGTAAATCTCTAGTTTCTGATGCGATAAAGTTAGAATAGATGCATGTACCTTCCCCACCGTGGAAACTTTGTTCCTGCAGCCCCCTTAACCATCTCGGGTGAGACTTCACTCGCTTCGTGACTGTTGTTGGAAAGGGTAAAACCTTTCTAGGTCGGTGCTTAAGGGTGTTGGGTTGGTGTTTGTTGACGACAGTGCGAAGTGAACCCCTGTCGACAGAACTGTGTCAACAAATGGTTTCATTGTCAGGACCCTGAATTTGATGGAAGAGGACATGCTGTGGCACCCGACGAAATCGGAGATCCAGGATTGGTTCGACAAGAAAGCAAAAGAATTTGCGAAAGGAGAAAATCGGAACCCTGGGCAGGGGACAAGCAGTTGGTTGGAAAAGCATGTTTACTCTGATATCCACAAGATATTATTCTATGAATTCCTGGTGTTGTTGCACGAGTGGTTGGCATAGCTGACTTTTCAAAATAACCATTTCCAAGGAGGTGAACCCAACCACTGGACCCCAGAACTGATCCAACAGCTAAAACAGGTCGACAACAAGGTATCAAGGGTTGTTGACTTCTGGGTAGACAGTATCCTAGAAGTATACATCACTGAGTTTTCCATGAACACGATCAAAGCATACAGTGACGCAGAAATGAAAATTTTCAAAGGTTCCTACTATCGCTGAAATTGTGGAAAAAATTCTTGTCTGCAAAAAGGGCATACTGAGAATGAATTCTGACGAGTAGAAGATCAGTGTGCGGGCGTTGTGGGTACCGTGTGGATGCAGGTCCGGTATAAATATACGGGGTAGATGGACAGGAGTGACGATGAATTTTTAAGGGAGGATGAAGACGACTGTGGTACCTTGAGAAGTGAAGCGATATTCCAACGACTAGAGAAGAAGAGGACTGAGAGAGAGTCTCCTGAGGGGATCGGAACGGAATACTGCGAGACAGGACCACAAGGCATGAAGCGACCTTATTACGACGAAGAATAAAGTGAACAGGCTACCCCAGAAGCCAAAGAAGGATGAACCCTAAGCTACAACGCACATTTAACTCCGCACACTACTCAGAACTTGATTGGAAGAAATTCAAGTTATTTGCAGAGCTATCCTACATTCCAGAATAGTAGTAAGAGTAGCGGGTCAGTAAAAAATTACAGTAGAAGTGTAAGAATGGCGGGTGACAATGCAAAGATGCCAACCTTCCAGGGTTACAGGACTGAGTATCCCTAACAATATTGGTTTTTGTGCGAAGCAGTCTGGACTGTGAAGCAGGTTTAGGATGACGATATCAAGAAGGGACAGTTAGCGACGACCCTCAGGGGCCATTTGCTAGACTAGTATATGAATTTTACTAAGGTACTAGAGGGAACTCTAGGTAAAACATTGGCATAGATCAAGATGGGGATGATTGATGAGTTTAGAAAACCAAAATATGAGTCGTAGTACATTATCGAGCTCAAGGAGTTCAAGCAATTTCCAAACAAGTCGGTATGGGAGTTCGAACAACGATATAACACTAATGGCGAAAGTAAGTTTCGAGATGAGTGATATAAAACATAAAGAATGGTTTATCGCTGGGTTGGTGCCACACATTCATGGGCCACTGATGCAACAGAAGGTAGCAACTCAAGTGGAGGCGCTAGAAATCACAATGAAGCTGGAGGCTTCACCAATCAACGAAACAGGCCTAGGCATGGATCGGATACAAGCGCAGTTGGAAAACTTGATGATCCAATTATAGGATATAAAGAAGGGAAAATAGGCCCATGAAGACGTCTGGTGCACTAGATGCAAGACGAAAGGACACCACAAGGATCAGTGCCCAAAGTTTCAAGAATATTTTCAATCAAGTGCACCGAATCCCCTCAGTGAGGGATGGATACCTTGGTGTCGCATCTGTCAGATGAGAGGACATCGACCAAAAGAATTTGTGTACCTGCAGAAGATAGTGTCAAAACTAGCGAACTTGTATTGCAAGTTCTGTCGATCGGTTGGCCACGATGAGAAAGAATGAAGGACTTATGACCTACTCCAAGAGAGGACTGCGGATACATACTTCATGAAGGGAGAAGAGAAACCTCCAGTACAACAACAGCAACAGTATAACCAACAGCCGCCACAATATAACCCACAATCGTAGTATGATCAGTCGCAGTATGGTTAGCCGTAGTATGGCCAATTGCAATATCTACAACCGCAATTTCAACAACCGCAATATGGTCAACCGCAATATATGCAGCTGCAATATAGTCAACCACAGTACCCACCATACGGGGCACTGTGAGGAAGATTTAGAGGGGGTTTCCGCGGAGGCCGAGGCACTGGTGCCGGCCAAGGAGGAGCTGTTGGACGAGGTCGAGGACCCATCATATGTTACAATTGTGGTCAGCAAGGGTATTATCAAAGGGATTTCCCGAATCCAACCCCACAGTGCACTTACTGCAGCACCATGGACCATGGGATCGAAGACTATCCTCAACTCATCGAAAAATGGAAAACTAAGAACCTTTGCCCACCTCCACAAAATCAGAATTAGAACCAGAATCCGCCAGTGGTACAGAAGATATCAGCAGAGGTTAGAAGTCAAAATGCGACTGTCAGAATAGTGACTCATGGAGGAGTTGTGACAGGGGCCGATAGGTCACAGCATTAGGGGAGTTTTGAGGTAAAAAATGGGCCTCAAAACAAATAATGTACTGTAAAAAATCACTTTATAAGAAACAATAGGATTCAAGATGATGATGTCAACCATAAGGGTAAAATTTGTAAAACAAATTGGAGGGAAAAAAAAAGCTACTTTTTCTTATCGTATTTTTGACATATCTCCTTAACGGTTTACCCAAATGTCAAGTTTGGGCACTCGTTGGATGCGGATTTTAATTCGGCATCCAACCCATACCCACACTGCATACTTCTGAGGCACCCACGACATGAAAAAATGAAAATTTCAATAAAAAACGTATTTGAATTTTAAAATTAAAATACGTTTTTTATTGAAATTTTCATTTTTTCATGTCAAATTAAAATACGTTTTTTATTGAAATTTTCATTTTTTCATGTCGTGGGTGCCTCAGAATTATGCAGTGTGGGTATGGGTTGGATGCTGAATTAAAATCCGCATCCAATGAGTTCCCAAACTTGACATTTGGGTAAACCGTTAAGGAGATATGTCAAAAATACGATAAGAAAAAGTAGTTTTTTATTTTTCCTCTCTAAAATTTAGAACTCTTATTTTATTATTTCCCTTAGGAGGCCCATTTTAGACCTCAAAACTCCCCTAATGGGCTAGCATCTGATCGGCAGCAAGAAAACAAGTCACATTTGACGCAGAAGCAGAAAGGGATATTTTCTTGAAAGTGAGGGAAGCAATGAAGCAGCGAAGACAACCACCTCCTCACCAAAAAGAAGTTACTTACAACATGCCACCGATATTCGACATGACGAATTCGTAGAAAAAGGTAAACACCTTAAGATCCTTTCTAGAGAGTTTCCTAGAGCTGGAAAAAGATCAGGACACATTGGAAGAAATATCGAACCCATTGCATCGACGAGTGGGTGCGCGACAGGAGTGAACGGTCAATCAAATACACAAGAGAAAGACAGGAAGAGAAATGTGGATGTCCACACAAGTCGGAGCATTCGATATTGACTCCTTCATATTGGATTTGGGATAAGACGTAAATATCCTAACAAAACAGACATGGGAAATAATGGGGAAACCACAGTTTGCTTGGTCCCCGGTTCAACTACGACTAGGAAATCAAAGTAAAGTCACCCTGCTCGGTCGACTATGCCAGGTTCCTGTTGAGATCAAGGGACTCATACAATATGCATATTTCGATGTAATCAAGATTGTTGAAAACACAAGCCCCTATCCAGTGTTGCTAGGGATAGACTGGGCGATGGAGAATCAGGTTATTATCAACTTCAAGAAAAGGACGATGTCATTTGAGAACCGTGAGATCAAGGTAGTCGCACCTCTTGCCCCTGCGGAAGGCCATAGATATGTTGAGCCGACGAGGGATGAATTCACTAAGGGATGGGACAATATTTACAACATCTCTGAAGATTATATCAACCCTACTATAGATGGAGAGTTAGGGTGGCGTAGTAGCAATTCGGCGTCATCAGATTCCGATGAAGCACTTGAAAATTGGCAGAACTAGATGCATGAAGTGTCGTTTAGGAGGTGCGCACGAATCACTCAGTCGCTGTGAAGGGTAGCTACAAAAGAGTGAGGGATACCAACATATGAGGGACTGCCCAACTTGGCCGCATTTCTCACGGAATTTGAAGAAAAGGTGACAGAACCATAGCGACTATTGGCTTTGGAAGAAGCCCTGAAGGCTACACCAGCGCGATGGTGGGCGACACACAAGTCCACCATAACTACCTGGCCACTATGTTGACACCTAATGATGGTTAGGTTCAGTGACAATGATGGATACTGCAGAAGGAAGTATGAGAGTAGAGGAGATCCGAAGGAGCATTTAAGTGCATGTGAAAGCCAATGGGGACCATGGTCTAAACAGGAATGGGTCCATGCATTTATTCACATGTTGGATGAAGTACCAAGGAATTGGTAGTCACAGCAGAACTATGATGCGGAACAAACTCATGGGAACAACTAACAATTGGCTTTATCCAAACATTCAGTTTCTCCGACGAAAACCCCTTCATCCACAGCACATTAGAAGAGGTCCGAGAGAAAGTATTCGACACAGTTCTAGTAGAGAAGCCTATGGGACTTCAGTGGACTATGACACCTCAAATGTTGATGGAATGTTGCAACATCACAGGAGAACCAGATGAAGAGGATGACCCGAGGACCACGTATATCCCAGAGTCAGAAGGAAGTCGTAGTGTCGAGGCCCCAGATATGCCTTCCGATAAGTTTCAACATCCATTGCGGATCAAGAAAGTGAACATTGGGTCGGAAGAGAACCCCAAGTTTGCGAGCATCGGAGATTACTGGGATGACTCGACGATTGCGTAGATGACTGACCTATTGCATGAATTTCAGGACTTGTTTCTGACAAAATTCTCGGAGATGAAAGGAATTTCAGGGGACCTAGGAGAGATGAAAATCCCACTGAAACCTGATGCGAAGCCAGTGAAGCAACGTCCTTATAGGTTGAATCCATGGTATAAGGAGCGGGTGAAGGCTGAGATTGAAAGAATGTTGGAGGCAGGAATTATAGAACCAGTAGAAGAATCAGAGTGGACCAGCCCGATGGTAGTCTAGGATAAGAAAACCAGCAAAGTCAGGATCTGTGTCGATTTAAGAAAGTTGAACGATGCATGCCTACATGATCCATTCCCTACACCTTTTACGGATGAAGTATTAGAAGGAGTGGGAGGTCAGGAAATATACTCCTTCACAGATGCATTCTCAGGCTACCACCAGATAAAGATTGCAAAAGAAGATCGACACAAAACAACGTTTGTCACCAAATGGGGATGTTTTCAATATACGGTGATGCCATTTGGCCTGAAGAATGCACTAGCAATTTTTTCAAGACTAGTAGTTGCGGCGTTCAAGGATTACATCCATAAATTCCTGGAAATATACATGGATGATTAGACAATGTACGGGTTGGCTAAGGATCACGTCGCATATCTGAGGTTGATGTTGGAAAGATGTCGACAACACCAAATCTCGTTGAACCTAAAGAAGTGCATTTTTTGCGCTCCGTTTGGGATTCTGCTAGGGCACATAGTTTGTAGGGAAGGAATGTTGGTCGATCCTGTAAAGATCGCAATTATTGTCGACCTACCACCGCCGAAAATAGTCAAGCAATTAAGAGAAACATTGGGGCACACAGGATACTACCAAAATTTTATCAGAGGATATGCAACAATCACGGCGCCAATGGAGAAGTTTTTGAAGAAAGACGCCAAGTTTGAATGGAATGAAGAGTGCCAGAAGAGTCTAGACATATTGAAGGAAAATATGGTTGCAGCGCCCATACTAACATTTCCAGATTGGGCGAAGGAGTTCCACGTTCACATCAATGCATCATCAGTCGCACTAGGCGTCATCTTGGCCCAACTAGGAGAAGGCACCATCGACCACCCAATAGCATTCACCAGTAGAAAGATGTCTACTCCAGAGAAGAATTACAGGACCATAGAAAGGGAAGTCTTGGCGATGGTCTACGCCTTATAGAAGTTTCGACACTACCTCTTAGGGGGCCACTTTAAAATGTTAACTGATCACTCAACACTTAAATACGTGGTGAACAAGCCTGTGTTTGGGGGGAAATCTGTCGATGGTTGTTACTCTTCTAGTAATTTGATTTTGAGATCATTGTAAATCTAGGGTGCCTAAATGCAGGACCAGGCCATCTGTCACAGATAGAGTCCAGCGAAGAGACAAGGACCATTGACGAAGGATTTCCCGATGCTCAGTTGTTCAATGTCAGATTTTAATCCTATCACAGCTAACGCTTGCTCACTCTCTCCCCTCCTACACCTAACCCTTACTAACCCCCCCTCTCTCTATCTCTTCTGTACTCCTCCACCAATCCCTATCCCCCACCCCTCTCTCTCTTCTAACCCTCTGACACCCTCCTCCCTCTCTCTCTTCTAACCCCCTGACACCCTCCTCCCTCTCTATCTCTCTATAACCTCTTAACCCACCCCACCCCAACCACACCTAACCACCTCCCCTCTTATTATCTCTCTTACTCCCCATACCCATAACCCCCCTGTCTCTATCCCCTCCTCCTCGTAACCCTTACAAACCCCCTCTCTCACTCTCTCTTCCCTACTTCTACACCTCTCACTCTCTCTCTCCAAACCCCCTCTCCCTCTCCCTAACCTCTCCCCCATCCCTAACCATCCTTTTCTTTCTATCTCTCTACTACTCCCCCAGCCAAAAAACCCCTCCTCTCCCTATCCCTTACTAACCTGGGCTCTCTCATTCTCTCTCTCTCTCTCTTCCCTACACCTCCACCTACCTCTAACCACAACTCCCATCTCCCTTTCTCACTCCATACAACTAACACCCTCTCCTCTATCTCTCTCTCTCCCTCCTCTCCCCCCCTAACCATTACTAATCCCCTCTCTAAGTCTCTCTCTCTCTCCCCCCTTGCTAACCCCCCTCCTATCCCCTTACCCCTAACTAACCCCCCCTCTCTCACTCTCTCTTCCCTAGTTCTACACCTCTCTCTCTCTCTAAACCTCCTCTCCCTCTCCCTAACCTCTCCCCCATCCCTAACCATCCTAATCTCTCTATCTCTCTGCTACTCCCCCTATCCTAAAACCCCCTCCTCTCTATCTCTCTCCCCTCCTCTCCCTAGCCCTTACTAACCCGAGCTCTCTTAGTCTCTCTCTCTTCCCTACACCTCCACCTACCTCTAACCACACCTCCCATCTATCTTTCTCACTCCCTACAACTAACACCCTCTCCTCTCTCTCTCTCTCTCCCTCCTGCCCCCCCTAACCATTACTAACCCCCTCTCTCAGTCTCTCTCTCTCTCCTGTTGGAATATTCTCACCATAATTTTTCAGATTTGCATGCCTGCATGCATCCATTCATCATGCATGCATTTCCAAGCAACTGCATGCATACAATCGTCATTTTGGTGGTCTCCCTAGCACCTAGATCCTAATTTCATCTCCCTAGAGATTTCCTTCAGCCCCCAGTAGCCCTCCTACCTACCTGATGCACCCTATTTGACTCTCATGCATGACATGTGCGCATTTTATCACCTACCAGGAGTTATCATTTAGTTAGAGTGCCATATCTCACCTACCAGGAGTCTAACAGTCAGTTAGAGCGTTGATTGAGCATTTCTTCCACTGATTGCTCATCCTAACTGCTTGTAGCTCCTAGTTAGCTAGTTATGGAGTGCCACATGACCTTTTGACAGCCTCATGTGCCCTCCTTGGAGTCTCCATCCCATTATTCATGCCTAGATGGTTCTGTTAGACTCGGTTAGACTCACTTGACTAACTATTGACCATTTATGACTGATACTACTGACTGGATGATGTCTCCAATGTTATCCAAGCTAGACTTTGAGCATGATTCGAATGACCTCCTTGGTTAATTCGAATTCTATTGACAGTTATTGTATTGTATTCATTATTCATAGTGCCAGCTCACAGTTGATGTATGATACTGCTATTCTCCATTTTATGTGTTCATGAGTGATTATTGAGTGCTTTCTTCTCTTCTTCTCTGCACTTCTTGGGTGAGTTTGATTGTGAGGTTTGTTTCAGTTGCTAGATCCTACTGTAGATTATCACATGGTATCAAAGCTTACAGCAACTATTCGAATTACATCCATTGCAAAAATTGCAACATTTCTTTGAGCAGTTGTCTTTCACTTGAGAACCAGAAGCCTCTGGGTTTCCACAGCAAATCCTGGTGCCATTACCTTGAATTCACTGGAGCAATCTAGTGAGGTCTATCCAGGTTTATTCATCCATTTGAATCCCTCTTCAACAGATTCAAATTCTGCAGCTATCATGGATCTCCATTGTTTTTGCAGGTTATTCTAAGTGTTCTGTAGTTGCAGTAGTTTCAAAATATTCTGCAGTAGTGATTCTGCACTGGTGATTCTGCACTTCTGCACCAGTGCTTTCTGCACCAGAAAAACACCAGTAGATTCTAATTGAACAACATCTTTTGTGGATCTGAAAGTAGTTCCTTCTCTCTCTTCATACAACTATGAAGAATGTAAACCCAAGATGATAGCATACCTGAAGAGATATGGTCTCTTGGATATGTGTACTTGTATTAAGAGAGATTTTGCTTCCTATGAAGAGGAACAATATTGGCTTGATGATTGTGAAAGAGCCTCAGCAACAATACTTACTGCTATGTTTTCCAATATGGAATACCTCATTTACTTTTCAGAACATCCAAGTGATAACTGGACAAGATTGAACAGTTTGTTTGGAAAGAAGGAAGAGGATGATGTCCATTTGGAGAACAATCCCAACAGTACTTCCTCAAGTGCTCTCTCTATTCATGATTCAGCCTCCATCATCTCCCATGATGAAGTTGTTCAAGATAAATTCGAAATACAACACATGGTTTCAGTTGATCCATCTTCTGATTTGAATTCTGAGCAAAAGATGTCAATTACTACCCTAGAAGTTGAAGACACTTTCACAGTCTCTAGTTCCCATGAGCCTGCTGATGTGCAAGATGATGACCTACTGAGCATTTTGGAAGTAAAATCATATTTGGGAGGCAATGCATTCGCCCTCCTTGATCAAAATATTCCTACCCACTCCTACTTGGTCATTAGCACATGTTTTCATAGTTTCACCAAAGATGGAAGACTCTATCATTCACTTGGGTTCAAGTCTCATGCATATCCTTGTGATTTTGGTTTTGATCTCACCCATGTTGGTTCAAAGGAGATCATAAGAAACCATCCTCAAATTCTTGGATCTGATTTGAAGTTCAAGTCATCACCATTATGTCATGGTTCATTTGATTTTGATCTCACCCCTGTTGGTTCAAAGGAGATATCAAAGAACTACATACACTTTCATGGATTTGATGAACCTGTCGATGTGTAAGATGATGACCTACTGAGTATTTTGGAGGTAAAATCAGATTTGGGAGGCAATGCATTTTCCCTCCTTGATCAAATTCCTTCTTTGACTCTTATTTGGTCATTGGCACCTATTTTTAGAGTTTCAACGAAGATGGGAGACTCTATCATTCGCTTGGGTTCATGACTTGTGCACTTTTTTGTGATTTTGGTTTTGATCTCACCCTTGTTTGTTCAAAGGAGATCATGAGAAACCATCTTCCAATTATTGGATCTGATTTGAATTCCAAGATACCATCATCATGTCATAGTTCCTTTGGTTATGATCTCACCTATATTGGTTCAAAGGAGATATCAAAGAACTATCTACACATTCATGGTTTTGATTCTACCTCAATTGGTTCGAATCACATGCTCCATAATGATCTTCATATTATGTTTTTGTAGCATGATCCACTTCTTCCCAGGAGGAAGATACCACCTCCTTTGATTGATGATCAAGAGAGCGAAGCATTATCACATGAGATTTCAAATTCAGGGTTTGGAAGTGATGATGAGCCAGTTTCACTTGCTTCTTCACATGATATTTCAGATTTAGAGTTTGGAAGTGATGATGAGCAAGAGAGAAAACCTTCATCACATGAGATTTCAGATTCGGAATCTAAATATGGAGATGATGATGAGAAAATGCTAGACCCAGATCCACAAGAACCTGAAGGTCTAGCAACTAATGATGAAGATGAGCGAATGGGAGATCTAGTTACACAAGAACTTGATGATCCTCCTCTTCCTCAAAGGGAAGCCATTACACTCCAATCTGTCAGTGATTTGGTTGGTGATCCACATGATCAAAGAAGAACCAAATCAGATTTTCAGAATGGAAGGTTTCATCCTTCTCACATTACTGATCCATTTCAGATCGATCGATCCTTCTTCGAAAAAGAAGGACACTTGCCTCCTTCTGGGGTGAGTGATGACATGCTACATTAGCATCCTTCAGTCTATTTTGAGGGAGGGCTTTCTTCCCACTGGTTTTTCCCTCTTTCCTCATTCATTTTATTAGATTGTTGTACGGGGTGACCTTTGGTCTCAGTTACCAGGGCCCTACTATTTAGTTCTTCAGCACTAACTCATAGTATAGCTTGAGGGAGGGTGTTGCAATATTCTCACCATCATTTTTTAGATTTGCATGCCTGCATTCATTTTGCATGCATCCAGTCATCATGCATGCATTTGCATGCAACTGCATGCATCCAGTCATCATTTTGGTGGTCTCCCCAACACCTAGAGCCTAATTTCATCTCCCTAGATAATGTCTTCAGCCCCCAGTATCTCTCCTACCTACCTGATGCACCCTATTTGACTCTCATGCATGACATGTGTGCCTTTTATCATCTACCAGGAGTTATCATTCAATTAGAGTGCCTAATCTCACGTACCACGAGTCTTCCAATCAGTTAGAGCATTGATTGAGCAGTTCTTCCACTGATTACTCATCCTAACTTCCTATAGCTCCTAGTTAGGTAGTTCTGGAGTGCCACTTGACCTTCTGACAACCTCATGTGCCCTCCTTGGAGTCTCCATCCCCTAATTCATGCCTAGATGGTTCTATCAGACTCAGTTAGACTCACTTGACTGACTATTGACCATTTATGACTGATACTACTGACTGGATGATGTCTCCAATGTTATCCAAGCTAGACTTTGAGCATTATTCGAATGACCTCCTTGGTTAATTCGAATTCTATTGACAATTATTCATTATTCACAGTGCTAGCTCACAGCTGATGAATGATACTAATATTCTCCATTTTCTTTGTTCATGAGTGATTATTGAGTTCTTTCTTCTCTTTTTCTCTGCACTTCTTAGGTGAGTGTGATTGTGAGGTTTGTTTTAGTTGCTAGATCCTACTGCATATTATCACATCTCCCCCTCGCTAATCCCCCTCCTAGCCCCTTACCCCTGACTAACCCCCCTAGGCCCTCTCTCACTCTCTCTTCCATGCTTCTAAACCTCTCTCTCTCTCTCTCTCTCTCTCTCTCTCTCTCTCTCTCTCTCAACCCACTCTCCCTCTCCCTAACCTCTCCCCCATCCCTAACCATCCTACTCTTTCTATCTCTCTGCTACTCCCCCTAGCCCAAAACCCCCTCCTCTCTATCTCTATCCCCTCCTCTCCCTAGCCCTTACTAACCCAGGCTCTCTCTCTCCCTTCCCTACACCTCCACCTACCTCTAACCACACTTCCCATCTCTCTTTCTCACTCCCTACAACTAACACCCTCTCCTCTATCTCTCTCTCTCCCTCCTCTCCCCCCCCCCCAACCATTACTAACCCTCTCTCTCTCTCTCTCTCTCGCTTGCTAAGCCACCTACTAGCCCCTTACCCCTAACTAATCCCCCCTCTCTCACTCTCTCTTCCTTGGTTCTACACCTCTCTCTCTCTCTCTAAACCCCCTCTCCCTCTCCCTAACCTCTCCCCCATCCCTAACCATGATGATGATGATGATGATGATGAAGATGAATATGATGGTGATGATGATGATGATGATGATTATGATGATTATGATGATGATGATGATCATCATCATCACCATCATCCTCCTCTTCTTTATCATCACCATCATCATCTTCATCACCATCATCTTCATCTTCATCATCATCATCATCATCTTCATCAACATCTTCATCATCATCTTCATCATCTCTAAACACACCTCCCATCTCTCTTTCTCACTCCCTACAACTAACACCCTCTCGTCTCTCTCTCTCTCTCTCTCTCCTGCCCCCCTCAACCATTACTAACCCCCTCTCTCAGTCTCTCTCTCCCTCCCTCCCTCACTAACCCCCCTCCTAGCCCCTTACCCCTGACTAACCCCACCTTGGCCCTCTCTCACTCTCTCTTCCCTGGTTCTACACCTCTCTCTCTCTCTCTAAACCCCCTATCCCTCTCCCTAACCTACCCCCCATCCCTAACCATGATGAGGATGATGATGATGATGAAGATGACGATGATGATGATGATGATCATCATCATCATCATCATCATCATCATCATCATCATCATCACCATCATCATCCTCTTCTTTATCATCACCATCATCATCATCGTCATCATCCTCATCTTCATCACCATCATCTTCATCATCATCATCCTCATCGTCATCTTCATCATCATCTTCATCATCATCATCATCATCCTCATCACCATCCTCATCATCATCATCGTCGTCTCCATATTCCTCATCATCATCATCATCATCATCTTCATCATCATCGGTGTGGTTGTCATCACCATCATCTTCATTGTCTTCATCATCGTCATCATCATCTTCATCATCATCATCGTCATCATCATCTTCATCATCATTAGCATCATCGTTGTCATCATGATCATGATCATGATCATGATGATGATGATCATCATCATCATCATCATCATCATCATCTTCGTCATCATCATCATCATCATCTTCATCATCATCATCATCATATTCATCATGATCTTCATCATCATCATCAGCAGCAGCATCATCATCATCATCATCATCGTCATCATCGTCATCAGTCTCTCTTCCCTGGTTCTACACCTACCTCTCTCTCTCTCTCTCTCTCTCTCTCTCTCTCTCCTCCCCCCCTAACCATTACTAACCCCTCTCTCAATCTCTCTCTCTTTATCCCCTTCGCTAACCCCCCTCCTATCCCCTTACCCCTAACTAATCCCCCCTCTCTCACTCTCTCTTCCTTGCTTCTACACCTCTCTCTCCCTCTCTCTCTCTCTCCCCCCCCCCTCTCTCTCTCTCCCCCCCCTCTCTCTCTCTCTCCCCCCTCTCGCTCTCTCCTAATCCCCCTTCCCCTACCACTAACCACCCCCCATCTCTAATCCCTAATCCCCTAACACCAAATCCATATTTAACCTCATAAACCATAGAAACTATTAAATAAACTATTGAATAAGGTTTTGATGATTACAATAATGCTAGCACGTTTTTGCATGAAGAAACGCTCGCGCGTTTTGTGCAAGTAGGCATTATTTAGCTGTGCAACAAACATATTAAATTCCTAGGAGTATTTTTAACATTACAGAAACGAGCACGTGTTTTGTCTGTCCATAACGCTAGCGCATTATGTGTGTCCATAACGCTAGCGCGTTTTGTCTGTGCAAAAATTCAGCAGAATACTTTGCCTATTTCATACCCGAAATTCTCGTTTTGTCTCCTCGTCTCCCATACAACGCTAAAAAAAAAACTTCAAGCTCTATGTTCACAATCAACATTCAAAGCAATTGAGGAAGCTCAAGACACTCTATGTTCACAATCAACAAGCTTGAAGAGGATTCTACATTTAGCATTTGGAATTGAGGATTCCACATTCACAATTAGCAAGCTTTAAGAGGATTCTACATTCACAATTTCAAGCTTCAAGGGGATTCTACATCCACAATTTCAAGCTTCAAGGGGATTCTACATTCACAATGTCAAGCAAGCTTGATGAATCTATATGAACACAATTGAAGAAGAATCTACATTCACTATTGAGAAAGATTGAAGAATCTATATTCACAAATTAAGAAGTTTCTATATTCACAAGTGAGGTAGAAACTTTACTTTCATATTTGAGCAGGATTGAGGAATCTATATTCACAATTTAGGAAGTATATATATTGACAATTGAGAAAGATTGAAGAACCTATATTCACAATTGAGAAATAATTTGGATATGTGAATAGTTGAGCACACCTCTAGAATCTATTTTACTAGTATTGCTCATTGTGGTCATGGGGAATTCACGCAATCAAAAAAGCAAATCGGCAAGGAAAGAGAAGCCTCAAGAAACCATGGAAGAAGTTAGAGAAAAGAAAATATTGGACATGTGGAATTGAAGGCATTCCATGGAAACTCATCCAATTCCAACGGTAGATGATGCCATGGTCGTTCCTACCCATCCACCTTAAGAAAACCAGAGAAATTCACTAGAGGGGCCCTCAATTTCAACAACATTTGATGAACAAGCACCCCATGGCACTAGTCAAGAAGTAAGATGTAGGTTCTCATCGGGGGATGTTTCAATTCCCACATCAAGTCAACCTCAGAATATGGTATTGAATGACTTGTTGGGTAGTGGTTATACAAGCAACGAATTTAGAGAGGCATTGAATGAAGGATTTACAATGGAAGAAGCAAATGTTATGGAGACCATCCAAGAGAAAGTCCAATTTCTCACATCCAACTACCAACAAGAGAATGAAAGACAAGAGGCTCCTATTGAAACACCAGAGCGTCCTGGTGATGTTGTACATGCTCCAGTTCCAACACCCTTACCACCATTAGCAACCGCACGCCGAAGAACTCCGAAACATATACAGGTTGATGAAACTCTCATTAGTTCACTTGAAGGTACATTGTCTAAACGTGCTATTTATTATCAAACTTGACAAATACTTGATAACTTTTTTTATTCTAAATGTGACGGGGACAAGTGCAAATTATTTTTATCATTGTTAAAATCTAGGTCTAGGGCTGTTGTTAGAAGAACATTAAGGATAAAGATGACAAAAAAGTTAGAGCCAAGTTCTCATATTGTTAAAATTTTAGTAGATGCATTTAGTACAATTCGAAAGAAATCTCCCTGAAAGGATTGCAATGCGGCTCATCGTGTGTTGTCACAATCAATCGTGAACAAAAACACTAGTGCACTTCGTTTTCTTAAACCTACATCCAAAATTATAAATTTGAATGTGAAGACACTTCATAGGTATTGTGTTAGAAGAGAACAACTTGAAACCAGTCAAACAGATGTTTGGGCCTTCATTGGAAGGTTTCCACGCTCTGATATGAAGCTCATTGATGTAGTAAAGGGATTAGTGCAAGATTTTGGCATGACAACACTAGACCTTCTTCCAACCAAAAAGATGTATTAAAATTGAGAAGGGGTTCAAAGGATCGTGAACCACACATTAAACATTTTCTTGATATGAAACAAACAGAATTATATGAGAGATTTAGGAATGAACATAACAAACTTAACTTGGGCCAAAGATCCTTTGAAAAATGTAAACTGTGGTATGTTAAAATAAACATAATTTGTAACACATGTTGTTGTCGATACCACATTGAGTATGGTTACTATTATTACACATATACATATATTTTTCATGTATTGCATAACACTCTTGTGTAGGAATGCTCAACTACATTACCATCGATGCCATCTAGAGACTTTATTCATAGCATTTTGTGTAGCAGGCCAAACGATTGCACATTTTATCAAAAGACTTGCATACATGGGACATGCCTAGGGTGTGGTGGATTTGCATTATTGAAAAAATGCATACATGTGACTGATGAGCATGAACTTGAGAGGCAAGAGGTGAACTTGCAGTCATTCAAATATGTCACGTATGATATTGATGGAGGGAACGAAAGAAAAAAAATACAATTGGTCACTTCTCGGGTTGGTAATGAGCTATTGGATACTATTTTTCCTTCAGATTGCAATTTCATATGTAACAATCTATTGATATATGTCTTTATTGTGGATATACCAGGTACGAGTTTCTAACTTCATGGAGGAATTCTTTGAAAAGACACAACAGTATGTAAATCATGTGCATGTGGCTCGTTGGCAAGATGAGCAGTTTAGAACGTGCAGGGATACATTTCCTATTGGGACTATCCTGTCAGTGGTCGATTTTATGGAAAACTACACTCTTCAACTGCAAAATGAGATTCAGAGTCAATACTATCACTCAGATCAGGTCATCCTAATGGTCCATATCACCTATAGACATGGGGCAGATAGTACTAAAGACAACAGGGCTATATTGAAGGAGTATCACTTCTACATAAGTAATGACAGGTGTCACAACTTAGATTTTGTACAACACAACTTTCAAATGTTCTACAATCACTTGAAGGATAACGCTATACGGATGGAACAACATTGGATTTGATCTAATGGTTGTTAAATTTTGAGCATTAATTCACAATACTCTGGATCTTTACTAAGAGAATAACATATACAGTATATCAATGCATAACAATCACAATAAGCATCACAAGCATCACAAGAATCAAAAGCATGAGAGACAAGAGACACAGAGTTTCCGTGGGGAAAACCCTAAGGTGAAAAACCCCACAACTTCCTCAGAGATAGAGAGAGCAATGGATCAACCAAAGTACAACCAAAATACACTTGAGATAGTCTCCTAGTAGCAGATGATCCTCCTCCTCACTAGTGCGCTACTTTCTGAGTGAGAGAAGTGTGAGTTTCCGAATGATCAAAATAGAGATCTCCCGATCTCTATTTATACTAACCTGTTTTCCTAGTTACACTATGGGGTTGACTTGTCTAGCTAGGTACATCCACAATATAATATATATTTCAGGGCCGACCCCACACATGGTGGTCTAATAACCCATCGGCAAGTACACACACTTGCGACACTTGTCAATACACATGACGACACTTCCTTATAGAGTAATAACACATCTCTTATAAGGGTACAATAAAAATATATGAAATACATAGATGAAATGCATTCTGAAGTTACATATACATCAACACTCCCTCTTAACTAGGAAGGTATTTCTCGACACAGATCTGCTAGACAAGTCTTCTTCTCAAGATCATCGTCATCGATGCATCGTCACCATCATTGTCACTGCTGCTGCTATCTCAACCAATCTCTGACTCTACTTGTCATAGGAAGTTCTACAGAGCCAGTCCTTTTTCATACTGGATGTAGGCCCACCACCTGCAGGTCTTCGTCATCACTGGCCATACTGTGGAAATCTTAAGACTTATTACGTGTGTCACAAAACCTTAAAAGAGTCTCTTGACTAGAAAGAACCCTAAAGAGCATCTGAGGCCTTTTTCATGCTGTCCAGATCTCCAGGACTTATTACATGTGACTCTACCACAAAACCTCGAAAGAGAATCCCAGGACTGATTACGAGCACAAGACTCAACCTATCGGATCTCCTAGGGCACAAATTACATGTAGTCACCACAAAACCTCGAAAGAGCATCCCAGGACTGATTATGAGCACAAGGCTCAACCTATCGGATCTCCCAGGGCACAAATTACATGTGGTCATGGAAAAACCTCGAAAGAGCATCCCAGGACTGATTATGAGCACACAGCTCAACCTATCGAATCTCCAAGGGCACAAATTACATGCCATAGGACAAAACCTCGAAAGAGCATCTTCCAAATATCCCAGGGCACAAATTACATGCCATAGGAAAAACCTTGAAAGACTATTTGCAGATCTCCCAGGGCACAAATTATATGTCCTCCCAAGCAAAACCTCAAAAGAGCATTTGCCAGATATCCCAGGGTACAAATTACATGCCATAGGCAAAACCTCGAAAGACTATCTGCAAATCTCCCAGAGCACAAATCACATGCTTATCTGTACAACCTGTTGCACAACCATAGAGTATCAACCTGATACTCACCATACATCATCCTGATGTACACATGATCATCCTGATCATCATCACTCTGGAGCAACATCCTGAAGCTCCTCATCCATGATCATACAATGTATCCACCTAATACAAATACAAATACATGACCCACCTGATCATATATGATACATATCAACATACATGATCTACCTATTCATACAATGTATCCACCTGATACATATAAAGATACATGGTCCAAGCATCCAACATGATGCGTACATACATATAAATGATCCAACTGATCATATCCAGCATCCAACATGATGCGTTCATACATATACATATAAATGATCCAACTGATCATATCTAACATCCAACATGATGCATACATACATATATAAATGATCCAACTGATCATACAAAGCAGAAACCAGAACATCATCCTGATGCTCATCACCCAGTGCTTACATCCACAGCCATGTGAAGGATCCTCCTTCCAACATGCTTGGAATGGCTTCAACAAATGTGTCCATCACTTTTTCCTTGAAGTGTCATCAATATGAAGAATGCCAAGCCTCTCCCTGAAGTACTCGAATTTCACCCTGGCTAGTGGCTTCGTCAGCACATCTTCAATCTGGTCATTTGTCGCAACGTATAGGAGCTTCACAGCTCCTCTCTGCACCATATCCCTGATATAGTGATATTTGATCTCTATGTGTTTCGACCTGTCATGAAATACTGGGTTCTCAGACAGCTTCACACAACTTTGGTTATCACAAAAGATACCAGTAGCATCCAACGGGATATCAAATAACTCATATAGTAGCTTCCATAGCCATACTGCCTCACAACTAGCTGAACAGGCTGCAACATACTTTGCCTCAACTGTACTCAATGCTACACAGGACTGCTTCCTGCTAAACCAAGAGATCACACCTGATCCCATACTGAAGCAACACCCAGATGTGCTCTTCCTATCTGCAGCACTGCCAGCCCAATCTGAATCAACATAACCCTGCAGGTTAAACTTTTGATTCGCTTCATACTTGAGCCCATAATCCATTGTACCCTTCAGGTACCTCAGAACATGCTTTACATCAACCAAGTGAACACTCCTTGGATCTATCAGGAACTGGCTCAATGTGTTCATAGCAAAGCAAATATCTGGTCTCGTGTTCGTCAGGTACATCAAGGACCCAATCATATGACGATACATAGAGATATCAACTGGCTCAGATGAAGCATCACATAGAAGCTTCAGGTTTGATGCCATAGGTGTGGCCATGGCTTTGCAATCCATCATCCCGAATCTCTTCAGGATATCTACTGTGTACTTCCCTTGACCAAGGAAGATCCCACCTGCACTTTGCCACACCTCCATACCTAGGAAATAATGCATCATTCCCAAATATTTCATATCGAACTCGCCAGCAAGCTTCCTCTTAGTATCTGCAATCAATCTGTCATCTTCTGTTACAAATAAGTCATCCACATACAGGAGTAGAATCACAGGATTCCCTTCCTCAACCTTGTAGTAAAGGTTGGAATCCGCTTTACTCTTGGTAAAGCCCAAACTAGATAGGAAACTGTCCATCCTACCATACCAAGTTCTAGGAGCTTGCTTCAAGCCATACAAGGCTTTCTTCAATATGCACACATATGACTCTCTGTCATGTATTTCAAAATCGAGTGGTTGCTCCACATCTACTTCCTCTTCAACTACACCATTCAAGAAAGTAGTCTTGGCATCCATCTGATGTATTTTCCATTTCATTGCTGCAGCCAGGGCAAGTACTGTTCTGATGGAAGTATACCTTGCTACAGGTGCAAAAGTTTCTTCATAATATACTCCCTCTTTCTAAGAGAAGCCACGAGCTATGAATCTTGCCTTGTATTTCTCTACACTGCCATCTGCAGCATGCTTGATTTTGTAGATCCATTTGGAAGTCACAACAGATTTCTCTTTAGGTCTTAGGACAACATCCCAAACATCATTCTTCATTATTGATTGGTATTCCTCAACCATGGCATCCTTCCATTCTTTCTTTTCCGCTGCTTCTTCATAACTGGAAGGTTCTTTGTTCACAATGTCATAGAGTAAAGCAACATAGCTGGTATGTGATCTGGTTCTCTTCTTTGCTCTGTGTTCTTCTTCTGGAATGCCAAATCTTTCTGCATCTTGAATTATCTCTCTAGCCCATGTAGGTTTCCTCTTGTGAGAGTTATCCTCACGGGGTGGATCTACAGGTTCTTGTGGATCTTCAAACTCACGAACAACTTCTGGAATTGCTTTAGTCATGGTAGTGTCTTGAATTCTAGTTTCCTTAGGTTCTTCATAAACCTTGATAAGTGCCTTCCTTGATTGAATGCTGAGTTTTCATCAAATGTTACATCTCTGCTGACATCAATATTCTTGAACCCTGGAAAGTATATTCTATAAGCCTTCGAGCTTTCACTGTAACCCACAAAGATACCCTTATTTCCTGAAGGATCTAGTTTGGTCCTCTTTTCCTTTGGGACATGAGTGTATAGTGGACAACCAAATATTCTGAGATGGCTGACTTTAGGTTTCTTACCAGAAAAGACCTCTTCTGGTGTCTTGTTGTCCAATATCTTGTGGGGTGTTATGTTCTGTACATATACAACTATTCTAGCTGCTTTTGCCCATAGATGCATAGGTAGATCCTGGTCATGCAGCATTGCCCTTGCTGCTTCCATGATTGTTCTGTTCTTCCTTTCTGCAACTCCATTCTGTTGAGGATTATAAGGAGCAGTCAACTCCCTCTTAATCCATGAATCACTGCAAAGCTTCTTGAAGTCACCTGAGGTGAATTCTCCACCATTGTCGGATCTGAATGTTTTGATCTTCTTGTCAGTTTGATTCTCCATCAAGGTTTTGAATTCCTTGAACTTATCAAACACCTCATCTTTGTTCTTCAAGAATTATACCCAAGTCTTCCTGGAGAAGTCATCAATAAATGAGACATAGTAAACATACCCACTCAGAGAACTGGATGACATAGGACAGCATACATCTGAGTGGATGATTTCCAGGATATCTTTTGCCTTGCTTTCACTGCTTAGGAAAGCCTTCTTAATGTTCTTACCTTTTGCACATCCTTTGCAAACACCTTCATGTTTGGTCTTGATTTCAGGAAGACCCTCTACAGCCTTGCTTGCAATTGGAAGTGCCCTATAGTGCATATGAGCAAGTCTTCTATGCCAAAGTTCACTTGGCTCCATGGATTCATGCACCATGGCATGTTCAGGTTGTCCCTTCAATTTATACAAACCTCCCTCTTGCTCTCCAATCACTACTGCATCATCTATGGTCTTTCCCTTTGGCCACATGGGGACTTGGCCATCCACAAATGCAACCCTCATACCTTTTGCATCCAATGCAGAGATGTAGAGTAAGTTCTTCTTGAGCCTGGGTACATAAAGGACTTCTTTCATCTTCAAAGATTTTCCAAAATCTAGGTTGTAGGAGGCTTCACCACTTCCTTTGATTGGGTATTGATAATCATCCCCAAGTTTCACTTTATGGGGTGATTCATGTTCAGACAGATTTACAAAAGATTCTTTAAACCAAGTCATGTGTTTGGAAGCCCCACTGTCAATCAACCAATCATTACAACCATAGGAGATAGTACCTGTGAGAGCAGAGATTAGAACATACTCTTCTTCACTTGATGAGTCATCATCAATTTCTGCCCTAGCCTTCTTCTTTGGGGGTTCATCATCTTCAACAACATGAGCATGATATCTTCTTTTGTTATTCTTCTTCTTCTTGTTGAATTTGTTGTTGTTGTCTTTCTTCTTCTTGGGACAATCTGAAGCAAAGTGTCCCTTCTCATTGCAATTGAAGCATCTGATATCTTTCTTATCTTTATGATAATGGTGGTGTGAGAATTTCTTATTATGAGATGATTCCTTCTTGGACTTGCCTTTCCTGGCATGTGCTGTGAGAGCTTGATCTTCATTTCTCATCTTTTCTTCTCAGGCCACAAGCCTAGCTTCTTCTTGAGAGCATTCCTTCCACAGTCTACTGAAAGAGATCAATTTCTTTCTTGCATAGATTCCTTGAATAAAGGATTCCCATGACCTAGGTAGGCCATTCAGAGTGGTCATAACAATTTCACCATTGTCCACTACTTCATCCACAACTTCAAGTTGTTCCTTGATCTGAGATACCTTGGAGAAGTAAGATTGAATGGTTTCTCCATTCAACATCTTGACCCCTTTCAATTGATTCCGCAGAGTCATCTTCCGATTTATGTTCTTCCCTTCAAATAACTTGGTCAAAGAGTCAAACATCTCTTTGGGTGTCTTTAGAGAAGACACATGGGGTATGATATGGTCTTTGATAGAATCAACAATGATTCTCTTTGGCCTTGACCAAGTTCTTCTTATGCAATACCTTATCCTCTTCATCCTCTGGGATAGGGATGTCTTCTTTTATATATGAGTCCAACCCATTCTCTTCCAGGATTAACCCAATCCTATACTTCCAAGCTCGGAAGTTATCATCTCCTTCAAGCTTATCCTCAATCTTGGTGTGGTGAGACGTCTTTAAAGAGTACTTCAAATGGAAATAGAAAAGATTTAGGTCTTACCACTTGAATTGCCGAAAACTGGAGCTGGTCCCGGATTAGGGTTTGTCGAAAAAACCCTAAAAATTCAAAATGTGAATTTCAACTTTCTGAAAGGATAGAAAGATGTGCCTTGATGAGCTGATCAGCCTGGTGTATTCAGAATTTGAGATCAACAAAGCTTTACCCTTCAGAATTGCCATTTTGTCCTCCCGGGTTCACTAGGGAGAGCCCTGAATTAAGGTTTGAGTTTCCCAGAGATCTACCCAACCAAAAATCTCGATCCAAAGCTCTAAACTTCGATTTTTGCAAGGAGCTTCCAGCTATGTCTTCAGATTTCAGAAATTCCTATTTTTGTGGAAACCCTAATTTTTAGGGCCAAATCTGAAAATGCTCAGAATTGAATTCTGATTGGACAGATAGATTCTCCTTGATGAGTAGAGTCAATCTACTATACTGCTTTTCCAAAATCTGTGGAGAGAAACCCAATAAACAAGAAACTCAAGTTTTCGTCACTTCAAAATGTCTTCTTCTTAGGTTAGCTCTGATACCATGTTAAATTTTGAGCATTAATTCACAATACTCTTGGATATTTACTGAGAGAATAACATATACAGTATATCAATGCATAAAAATCACAATAAGCATCACAAGCATCACAAGAATCAAAAGCATGAGAGACAATAGACACAGAGTTTCCGTGGGGAAAACCCTAAGGTGAAAAACCCCACAACTTCCTCAAAGATAGAGAGAGCAATGTCTCAACCAAAGTACAACCAAAATACACTTGAGATAGTATCCTAGTAGCAGATGATCCTCCTCCTCACTAGTGCGCCACTTTCTGAGTGAGAGAAGTGTGAGTTTCTGAATGATCAAAATAGAGATCTCCTGATCTCTATTTATACTAACCTGTTTGCCCAATTACACTATGGGACCGACTTGTCTAGCTAGGTACATACACAATATAATATATATTTCAGGGCCGACCCCACACATGGTGGTCTAATAACCCACCGACAAGTACACACACTTGCGACACTTGTCAATACACATGACGACACTTCCTTATAGAGGAATAACACATCTCTTATAAGGGTACAATAAATATATATGAAATACATTCCGAAGTTACATATACATCAACAACGGTTGTGCAAGGAAATTCAAAAATGCCCGTGTCTTCCAATGGTTGTGTATGCTCCACAAAAGGCACAAGATTCCACATATTTGGAACTATTTTGAGATCGGACATGGAAAAGGTGAACATGATGGAGCAGGTGCGTGCATAAAGACTGCATTATGCAGGCAAGAAATGAAGTTCACAAATGGACCTATCATCCGAGATGCAAAAACCATCGTTGAATGGTGTGCTTCAGTCATGGGGGAGGGAGCAAGAAGGCACGAGGATCACTCAACCAGGAAAGCACATGTACATAGATATTTTTGGGAGGTGGTGGATGTAGATCGATCACAGTTATATGAGTGCAAGACCATCCAAGGAACTCGTGCATTTAATTCAGTTAGAACGTTGGACAATGCTATACTTGAAATGTGGACAAGGAAACTATCATGTTTTTGTTCTCCATGTAGTAGTGGTGAATGGGATGAATGTGAATCCATGGATTGGGTTGATAACTGGGACCGTGTATCACTCCCCATTGGTCGACGAATAGCTAAAGATTTATCCTAGTTGGAGGAGGACCAATCAAGTATTTCACCAGACTATGACCACATATCAGATCTCGTACAACCAGGTTCAATTAATATTTTTATATTTTTGACAACTAGTTGTGTATATTTTTTATATTTTTGACAACTAGTTGTGTTTAATCAATTGACTGAAACATTGGAACTATATTTTCTCCAAGGCACATATACGCAGTGGTTTCCTCGAGATGCAATGCATGGTGCACTGACTATTGGCTGGAATGTTGCTTAGAGGGGAAGAAAACCCTAAGTGTCCCATTACGGGACTCTAAGGCCAATGATTTTCTGATTGGTTCGATGCTTATAAAGGGGGAATATTTGAACCAAGTTTCCCACTCAGCAAATAGAAAAGGGTATACATATGAATATTATAAACTAGGTGAGATGTATACCATTATAAAAAAATAGTTATTGGGACAAACCTCCAGCTACAAACAATGCCAAGGAAGAACTCATCGAAGGCACAATACTTATTTCCTTATTCCGAGCACGAGAGGTTAAAGCAAACCATTGGTATTCGAGGTGATCCTAATGGTCTAGTCGAATGACCATAGGTAGGTAATCTGATATGTGGTTTGCATTTTTTATTGTGTACTATGTTATAGGTATGTGGTGTACATGTATGCTATGATTTTGTTTCGTGGTCTCATTGAGTATTGACATTAATATTTTGACTATTGCATCCATACATTGATAGCTTGATAGATTGATAAATTGCATAGACTTGTTACAACTTGATAAATTGCACAAGTTTCATCATGGATTTGTTTTATTTGTTTTTTTCTCCCATCTAAGTAAACCATAATATATGCATCCTCATGCCCATTTTCATGCTCACTAGCACCATCACCGTATTCATGCTCATTATCACTATACCCATGGTCATTATCGCCATCACCATGCCACCATGAACATCACCACCGTTCTCTTCCTACCCATGTTGTCATGAGAGTTTATGGACAATGCGCTCATGTTGGTCTATCCCAAACACACTTTCCAAAAATTACAACATTCAATTTTGTTGCTTGGTTTGGTTATTATGCCCAAGGATGAATTTTCCATCTCTCCTTGAGACACTTGACCTAAATGAAATTGGAGGCACGAAATGAAAATTGTGCATTGAAAGGACATGTCATTAGTTGCAATACATCTATTCCAGTAGGGCCATCCTCCCCATTCAATCATAGAGGTCGAACACATTTTCTCTGGAGTTTAAACGGGCCTAGAAATCCTAGCCAAACATTGATAGCTTGATAGATTGATAAATTGCATAGACTTGGAACAACTTGATAAATTGGACAAGTTTCGTCATGGATTTGTTTTCTTTGTTTTTTCTCCCATCTAATTAAACCATAATATATGCATCCTCATACCCATTTTCATGCTCACTATCACCATTACCATCTCCATGCTCATTATCACTATCCCCATGGTCGTTGTCACCATTAGCATGCCACCATGAACATCACCACCATGCTCTTCCTACCGATGTTATCACCATCACCATCTGAACTATTGTAAACGGTTCAAGACCCATCCATAAGTCCACGGTCAATGATTTTGCAAAGTTGACCCCCATGTGCAAAAATTGCACACTCCCTTACTGAGCAAAACCCTAGTTTCCAAAATGGACTTACAAGTTGACACTTGGGCCATGGGACTGGCGGAGATGGGCACCACGAGCATTATCCCGATGTCCTGAATCCAACGGAGTCAACGGTTTGTCGATCCGAGCCACGGTCGTCATTCTATGGCTCGTTCCATCTTGCATCCAAAAGGCCTTTAGGGACACCTGTTGGATACCTACCGGGGACATAAAATTCCAACCGTACAACAAAACCAAGTTCTAGGGAGTCCTACAAGTGTGTCTAGGAAGGTTCCAGCTGGGAATGCTAGCCATAAGTCCCGGGTTGACGATTTTGCAAATTTGACCCCCATGTGCAAAAATTGCACACTCCCTTACTCAACAAAACCCTAGTTTCCAAAATGGACCTACAAGTTGACACCTGGGCCATGGGACCGACGGAGAGGGGCACCTCGAGCACTATCCTGATGTCCTGAATCCAACGGATTCGACAGTTTGTCGATCCGATCCATGGTCATCATTCTATGGCTCGTTCCATCTCTCATCTAAAAGGCCTTCAGGGACACCTATTAGATACCTATCGGGGACATAGAATTCCAACCGTGCAACAAAACCGGGTTTCAAGAAGTCTTGCAAGTGTGTCTAGGATGGTTCCAGCTGGGAACGCTATCCATAAGTCCCTGATCGACGAATTTGAAAAGTTGACCCCCATGTGCAAAAATTACACAGTCCCTTACTGAGCAAAACCCTAGTTTCCAAAATGGACCTACAAGTTGACACTTGGGCCATGGGATCGGCGGAGAGGGGAATCTTAAGCACTATCCCGATGTCTTGAAGCCAATGGATTCAACAGTTTGTCGATCCAAGCCACGACCATCATTCTATGGCTCGTTCCATCTCACATACAAAAGGCCTTCAGGGACACCTGTTGGATACCTATTGGGGCCATAGAATTCCAACCGTGCAACAAAACCGGGTTCCGGGGAGTCCTACAAGTGTGTCCAGGAAGGTTCCAGCTGGGAACGCTAGCCATAAGTTTTCGATCGACGATTTTGAAAAGCTGACCCCCATGTGCAAAAATTGCACACTCCCTTACTGATCAAAACTGTAGTTTCCAAAATAGACCTACAAGTTGACACCTAGGCCATGGGACCAGCGGAGAGGGGCACCCCTAGCACTATCCCGATTTCGTGAATCCAACGGAGTCGACGGTTTTTCGATCCGAGCCACGGTCGTCATTCTATGGCTCGTTCCATCTCGCATCCAAAAGGCCTTCACGGACACCTGTTGGATACCTGCCGGGGCCATGAAATTCCAACCGTGCAACAAAACAGGCTTTTGGGGAGTCTTGCAAGTGTATCTAGGAAGGTTCCAGCTGGGAACTCTAGTCATAAGTCCCGAGTCGACGATTTTGCAAAGTTGACCCCCATATGCAAAACTGCACACTCCCTTATTGAGCAAAACCCTAGTTTCCAAAATGGACCGACAAGTTAACACCTGGGCCATGGAACCGGAGGAGAGGGGCACCCCTAGCACTATCCCGATATCTTTGGAATTCTATGGCCCTGGTAGGTATCCAACTAGTGTCCCTGAAGGCTTTTTGGATGTGAGATGGAACGAGCCATAGAATGACGACCATGGCTTGGATCAAGAGCCTCATCATTCAAGAGCCTCCGGACAATGCAGATGCAACCTGCAATTCCAAGTAATTCAGATGATTTTCTCCTTCTCTTTCTTGATACTTGTCATTTGCATTTAGACATCGGTCACTCAGTCCATAGGACAGGTAGCTTTTTTGGTTATCTTAGTAGTTTTTTGAGATGATGTTATTTGAATCACTATGTAATAATTGCATAACTGATTTAGTACCGTAGACATCTTGATACAGTTTGGTTTTCTACCTTAGTTATGGGCATATATACTTTGGCCCTACTATAGTTATTTTGGTTGTTCAAAAAAACTCTTGGATGTCTTATGCATGTACCAATTTTTATATATTTTAATATAAATTTTTTATAAAGCTTACAATATATATGTATATATATATATATATATATATATATATATAATTTCAAATAATAATAATAATAAAATGATAATTAAAAAATCATTTTTACAAACCAAAAAGGTTCTACCAATAAAGATACAACATATCACACTTTAACAACACATAACACATACAACTTATATATAGAGTTTTATTTACCATAATACATGGACTCTTGGAAAAGTCATCCACCCCACTTCCCCTCAATATCACAATAACATGTAAAATGTTGTATTTTTAATTGGTGGGTAGATGTTGTTTTTACATGACGATTCAAATTAAATAAATAATCTCAACAACAATGGTCGCAACTTAAAATGATACAACGTAAAGGGGAGAAATTTAGTTATTATGTCATCGATGGTGATATACCACTTTGAACTGGCGGTTTTTGCTAAGCTAGGTTAATAAACAATATTATGGAGATTAATAACCATTTTGCAGAAGAGTATTTAATGTCGTTGTGGGGTTATGAATAGTTGGACATGAACAATCCATCAATCTATCAATCCAATTGTCATAACCCCGTAGCAACAACATTAAATGCTTTATTCTAAAGTGATTATTGATTGCCCAATATTATGACGCATACGAAAGTCTTGCTCAATCTATCAATCAAGCTATTCATCAATCAA
Source organism: Larix kaempferi (assembly GCA_027924585.1). NCBI lineage: Eukaryota > Viridiplantae > Streptophyta > Pinopsida > Pinales > Pinaceae > Larix > Larix kaempferi. Next base: position 9,722,391 of record BSBM01000861.1, on the reverse strand, counting down.
GCTATTCAGAACTCCATAACAGCATCATTCCGTTGTGAAATAGTTATTGATTGCCTAATATAATGGCACATTAAACATATATTCATCATTTAATGAATATGACCTTGCCTCTAGGCATTCACTATCTCGTATTAACTCGGCTATGTGAATTCACTATCTTGTATTAACTAGGATGGGTGAAGTAGTGAACACTTGGCTTATCTTCATGTGCCAATTGGAACTTGCGTTTGACCACCTGTACAATGGACTCTTGGAAAGTGTTAAGACACTACTTTCCTCCATATATTTCACTCCTAGAGTTCATTTCCCATAGCTTATGCAACTTTTCTAGTTTGATTTCATTTGTTCCTTTCTGTTAGCTTGAATAGTATCAGTCTAGGGTTTAGAAATTTATCCATCATTCTATTGAATGGAATGTTGATTATCAATGCCAGAGTTCCCTTGCAGGTATCGTTTTGTTCTATGCAATTTTAGCTTCTATTTTCACCCTAATTGTTATTATAAATACAGTGTCCCGAAGCTCAATGCTTGCATCTGCATATAATTTCGTTACTACTCTATAGGGAAGATATTAGATTTTTATAATCACTTCGTTTTGATTCTTCTGCATGCTAAACAACATTCATTTTGGAAATTACATCCACTTGGACGAATGGCGACGGCGTTACTAGGTATGTCTTCAAGCTGTATGAAAGTCATTGGTATAAACTTCCAGAGAGGTCACTTTTGACTAATGGTTGTGCCTGGCTTTTGATAATGTAGAAAGTCATTGTAAACTTCCACAAAATATTCATAAAATGCTCTGGTAGAATTTTGTTTATTTCTAAATAAGTTTGATGGTTAAATTTTCTGCAAAACGATGATTACTATTTAATCCTTTCAGGTCCTCTGCAATTTCATATTCTTTCACAGTCGACTTTTGATAATGGATATGGATGGTCTGTGTGCATTGTTGTACGTTTACAACAATTCTCCAACCATTTTATTATTGTTAATAAAAAAATTCTACTAATGAGTATGGTCTTTGACAAAGTCGCCGTCTCACATACCTTCATCCCGTTAAATAGTTCCCTTGTTAATCATTTGGTTTCGAACGCTAAGTTGATCCACAACTCAGTTCCTATCACATCAACTATATATATGAATTTGTAGGCTACATAATTCTTCGCCATTAAGAATTATATTGAAATCACAAGTATGTTAAAAGGATTGAACAAATGAACCCTATGATTGTCCTACCAATTGATCTTTCTGTGGTATGTCTTCCATAGATTAGACTTTTAGTTATTTGATGAAAAACAAATTGGATTGTTGTATGAAAGTAGATATCGCTATCATAATCCCTGTTTTTATGGTTCTGTCAAGACAAAGTATGAATATTCATAATATTCATGTATGAATTAGAATATTCATGTGTATTAATGAATTTAGGTTGTTTTTTTTCATTTAATTAAGTTTTGTATAACTAGTACAACCAATTAACTTGTGGTTGGTGAACAGTAATAGCCCAGAAGTTAAATGCCATGAACAACTACTATATATATATATAATTGTTTAATTTCAAACAAGTCCATAAAATCAATTTGAATAGTACACTTGTCCCATCCTCATACAATCTCAATCTAGGAAAAGCATAAATAGTAATCAATGACTGTACAGTTAGATGTTTATTTTCTCTTATTTGTTGACTGTACAGTTGGATGTTTGTTTGTTTTCTCTTCACTCGGGCAACTTCTGTAACTAAATTAACTTTTACCCATCACCTCCTTATTCTCCGATGTATCTCTGAAATTGCTCACTTCTCCTCTTCGTTTCTCTCATCGGATTCATCCACCATTTCTCTGTCATGGCCGACCTTATTAGAGCTCTTTCATCTCTCGCACTGTTATCTATACCCCCCCATCTCTTTTTCTTTTAACATTCCACAACTGACCAATCCTAGGTTCAGCTACCCCCCCATGGCACAGGGAGTTAACGTTGCCATATCCACGGGGTTTTCTCTTTTTAACACATAGATAGTGTCAGCTATACGGTTGGCTGCCTTTTTTTTAATGCTTGATTTGTTTATGGATGCAGGCTGTTAGAAAACGTTTCACAATATAGTAAGCTTGATAGAGCTCTTGTGAGCATCTCGGAATGCCGTAAGCTCTTAAACGAATATGTGGATGAAAGTGATCGAGACGTTGACGAGCCCCGGATAGAGCATTTGCTGCAGACAACAGAAGTATCAAGAGGGACTATCCCAATGAAGATTGGTTGCGTTTGTTAATTCATGGTAATAATCCTGATCATTTTTTCACTACTTCTAAGTTCTGATCCTGCACCATTGCTTCATTATATTTATATTGTCTTTGTTACTTTTAATTCATGGTTATACTGCCAATGATCTTTGTGTTGATTATTAACTGAAATTTAAAATAACCTAAGCTATAATAAACATTGTGAACTGCAGATCAGGGTAAAGTGCTGCTGCTGCATCCTAACTTTGGAGAAGAACCTCAATGAGCTGTTGTAGGTAAGACCACTTATTCTTGGTAATAATTAATTTTATTTTATTAATATTTCCCGCATCAGCATTCTACAATGTATTTGATTAAGGTTTGATCTCAAAATGTTTGAACTCATAATACAATTTAGAGATTTGAATCCTTGTCAACTTCTTAGGGTAATAATAAGACTAACATATGTATACGCATTTGACGAGAATATTATTCAATCGGGGTAAAGTGATATGATCTGAAGCTAACTATTTTAACACTTTCTATGCTTCTGTCCAACACAATTCTATGCTTCTGTCCAACACAATTCTGGTATGAGATGATGACCTAGCAATGCCATTTTGAAATTGCAGATGATGACCTAGCAATGCCATTTTGAAATTGCAGTATTTTAAGGAGAATCTTGATTACAACAACCCTCAATACAATACTAAATACTAAATATGGAATTTATTAGGAAAGTTGCGGCCTTGAAAAAATTACTATGTAGGTCAAGATGAGTACATGTACATTGTAAATATAATTTTTGTGGGTAAATTAACAAAGCAATGATATTTAATCAGGTTCATAATATTCGTATAACCAGCAAATCAGCAGTTTATTGTTTACAATTTACAATATTCAATGGGCACTTACATAAACATTTAAGATTGTACATAAACATTTAAGATTGTGGATATAAACATTTGGTTTTATTTTTGGGTAGGTAAAAACTGTAACTAAAATAAGTAATGTGCACTTGAACATAGTGTACATGAACATATAAGATTATTAATATCAACATTTGGTTTTATTTTTGGGCAGGTAGAAACTGTAATTAAAATAAGTAATAAGTTCTTGGAACCTAGATTAGTTAGTCATTAATTATATTAAATAACTAAAACTTGAAAAATACAACTTATCAAGATTAGCTCAAAATGATGATCTAAGAAAATCCAATCCTTATAGTGTTTAGACCTTTAATATGATATCTCTCAAGTTCATCTCTTAAAATCTTTTTATTGTATAGTGTTTAGACCTTTAATATGATATCTCTCAAGTTCATCTCTTAAAATCTTTTTATTGTTTTGTTGATTTATCCAAATTACTAGGGAGAACAGGACTCAACTACCTCAGCTGCTATGTTCATAATCAGATTCCATTCATGGATATTTATTAAACTGAGATATGTAGTTTGATATTTACCACTGTTTACCACAAATTAGCTCTGCACAAGGCTAATGCATACACATACTTCATGAATGACCACGAGAGGGAGATGCTAAAACGGCTCAAGATGTTCAAGTAAGAACTGTGCCCATTCTTTTAAATATTTCAATATCATGTAAATATATCATTATTTAAATGGATGATCATGACTATTCTGTTATAACCATGATCAAGTTTTGTACAGCACACACGATTTATACAGCAAGAGCAAAGTGAGGATAAATGTAGATGAAGTGAAACCTTATTAGCTCTCCCTAATCAGTAAGGTATATTCTCATGACAATTTTGAATAATCTGGTTGTGTTATACTATGGTTTGTTTAATTATATAACGCTTTTATATAGACAATGCTTTATTTTTAGTGAGTAATGTTATATTGCTACACTGTGGAGTACTTTCCTGAAAAACTGAGATGGTAATTGGCGGACATTGAAAATACTTGACAAGGAAAGATATGAATATTTTGTTATTAATATGTTCATATCATAATATTGTTCTCATCCTTTAGAGTTTATGGACTGTTAACACTACAAGTTATTTAATGGAATAATAGTAGGCTAGTTGACCGTTGAGATTCAACTACCAACCAACCTGCTGTAAGACCAATATTATTGGTGTGCTGTAAGACCAATATTATTGGTGTTATGGATGACTGCAGCCAAGAAAATAACATAGCACAGCTTTAAACCTTCAAAATTCAAGAAAACAAATGTTAACTGTCTACTCGAGTTTACTATTCGAATTCTAACATATTTATTTTTTAAAATTTTATAATGAATATAACTATGTGTTTATTGCTTTTTGTGTTTGACATAAACTATGAATTTGACTCTAGAAACAATGTTGTAATCAAGACCAAACAAAGACATAATAATACTTCAAAAGATGATGTCCTGTATATTTGTTTTTATAGCTATCCTCTTATAACCAGAACTATTAGCAGTAACAACGTGTGGGACATAATACAACGAAGAAAACGTCAAATTTCTTCTTCTACAGTACTGGAACGAATAGAACCTACATCAGCTCGGCAGCTTACACTTCGATTATGTACGCCACTCTTTGCTTTATAAATCAAAACAAAATACATTCATTTATGACATGGAATCCATCGAATTAGAATTACCTCGGTACCAAGTCAGAATTAGAAGCAGAAGCGTTAGATACAGAAGCCACAGGTGTGAGAGATGAGTCGGGTGTTATATTGGAGGCAGACGCATCTGACAACCCATAGAAAACAGGCTTTGTGGGATTCGGTAGTGTCGCAGAATCAGATGAAAGCATCAAAGTGGCTGTAGACATCGTTGGACGAAGTGATGCCTCGGCTTGTGTACACAACAGACCAACATGAATGCATCTCGCTGCTTGCCTCTCATCGCATGTTTCGATTATCTCTGGATCAATCATCTGCACAATATTTTCTACTTCGTATGATCTCCATGCCTGCAAAATCACGAACAGGCCGTCATTAAATAATAAGATATATACATTATGGGGAAGATACTTAACATAGGTTTTAATTTAATTTTATGGTGAACTAGTACAGAAGTCAATACATAAAGAATTCATAACAAAATAGATCAGCTGTGAAATGTCTGATCTCATACTTCCCTAAACAGTAGAATTATATATATATGAACTAATAACATGGTGTAGATAACTTAGATATGCTCAGTGGGAAATACAGATCTCACCCATCCTAAAAGAATCTGCATTTCAGGTGACAAATTATAATCCGTATTCTTTCTTCCTGTGACAACTTCCAGGAGAAGGACGCCAAAACTATAGACATCAGCTTTTACAGTTAATTTACCTTGCATAGCATATTCTGGTGCCATATACCCGCTGTATATTCAAATTACAATTTCAAACATTATATACTGAGTGAAATTTTAAACAATTAAATAATGATAAAATGATTTTTTTTTGCAAAAGGAAACTGTAGCCTTACATCCTAGAAAAAAAAACCTAACCGAAGATGTAACTCCCCCAAAATAAACATGGTATAGAATACAATTACAATCCTCTCTATAGCATCGAGTAAAACATGTATATCCCTTTTGTTGATAGTTTATTGAGAGTTTTGGAAAGTGATATTGTCTTGAAATCTTACAGAGTTCCAGCAACTCTTGTGCTGACGTAGCTGCCATCTTCAGGAAAAAGTTTTGCTAAGCCGAAATCTGCAATCTTAGGATTCAGGTTCTCGTCCAACAAAATATTGCTTGCTTTGATATCTCGATGAATAATCCGCAGTTGAGAATCCTGGTGAAGATATAGAAGCCCACGAGCTACTCCCAATATGATGTTGTAACGTTTCTGCCAATCAAGCTGTTTGCGTTTAATTGGATCTGTTTCCAAGCAGGACACAAATTAATTACCACGACCAAAATAACCATGTTTAGACATAATGTCATTTATCTACATACATACTAAGATGGAAGTCACTCACGGAATAAGATTTTATCGAGGCTTTTATTTGGTAGGTATTCGTAGACAAGCAACCTGTGTGATCCCTCTGCACAATAACCAAGTAGGTTCACAAGATTTCGATGCTGAATTTTGGCGACAAGATTGACTTCATTCAGAAATTCTTGCTTTCCTTGAACAGAATTTAAGGACAGCTTCTTCACAGCTATTTCTTTTCCATCACGGGTAGTTCCCTGAGAGATTTATACAAAAGATTCGATTGAAGATTTTGGAAATTATTTAAGCTCAATTGTGTTTCTACCATATATTTATTTTGGGAATAGGCTAAGCTTGTAATAATCTTTGTCCTCTTTTCGTTCTTTTATCGAAAGAAAGAGGTTGAATCATGCCAAAATTTCAGGGGTAACCTCAATTTAGCATGATCCTCATGGGTTTTGTCCCCATTTTAAATGGACCCGAAATTTGGCTGCCCGATTCCAGCAGCGAAGGGAAGATTGATACAAATTTAGCCCATTCCTTTCTTTTCAAACTAATAATCTACATCCGGCTGTCAAGGTTGCGGTGAGAGCAGCCTGCCAATTCCTATAATTAAAGTTTCTAAAATCTAGTAAAACTAAAATCTAGTAAAAACCTTGCTAGTGCATGTTACCTTGTATACAGGGCCAAATCCTCCCTCTCCGAGCTTGTTATCATCATGAAAATTTTCAGTAGCAAGTAGCAATGTTTCCATCTTAAATATCACTATTTGCCGATCCTCACTAAGTAGTGTGTCTTGCTCGACTTCTACACATTCAAAATACAGAGTTAAGTCAGAAAATATTGGGGAAAAGCTGAACGATATGTAAATTGGCTCTCGTAATGTTTTGTTATGTCTCTCGAGGAATATCATTGAAAAATGTGTTCTCAATAACAATCAGCTAAGAGAGCAGACTGTTTTAGCCTGCATGTCTATTATAAGTTATAACTGTGATGATTCATCATATAATATCTTCACACACAGATAAGCCAGATCCAGTCCACAGCACCATAAGGGTTGGAGCCATCTATCAGCTCTATGGGTGTACGGCGCCGTTCTATCTATGTAACAGTGTATTAAATCTACACGATGAACTGAATATGGGGATAGCACATACCTATCTAAACCGGTGTCCGATCATATGCACCTCTAGATTTGGCCAGGATGTGCATAGAAGTTTGACTCCGTTTAGATTGGTATGTGTTACTCAAAATGCAATTATAAGATCGACTTAGTATAATGAAGGTTGGAGGCAGAAATAAACACAAAAATTATGTAGAATGAGCTATGGTTCTTCAATTTTTATTGATAAACTGAAGATCAACTAATACATTACAAACCAAATCTGAATGTATATTTAAACACTTATGAAAACCCTAAAAAATCTACCCTAACTTTTATATACATGCTATGTTTTTATTAACTAAACTTCTAAATAAAAACTTTAAAACAAAGCTAAAACTAAAACTAACAAAAGCAATTACTATTTTTAACCGACAAAACATTTTTGTTATGACAAAAAAAATTGCATAGGTAGTATAATCATATGCAATACCTCTGCATCCCTTTAGAAATATGGTAGATTTCCATCTTCTCCGAGTTGTAAACAGGCACACCAATAGTGCCAGAATAAAGCCGCCTCCAACCACACCTAAAATTATGGTTTTTTTGTTTGAATGCTTACTATTACTCGATGGTGTGGCCACAGGCGTATTAACTGGCGCTGGCGCTTCTGCTGGAGATGGAGAGGGTGAGTTAACGAAACTAGAGGGTGGGTTAACGAAACTATATATTTCATAAATAACTGTGCAACTTCCCATAAAATACTCAATTCCACGTCTTCCGTAATAATTTGCTTCAATACTGTTGAATGCTGTTGCGAGACATGTATTGCAATCGTCAGTAGATATATCTCTGGTGCACTGGACGAGAGCGTAAATCTTTGGAGAGAAGGAGTCGTTAGTTGTTCCCGAAGCGTATCGATTCGAGACAATTGTTGCTTCAGCTGACAAATTCGTTAGCAGGTCCTGAAGAGCCGTGTTAAAGACATCAGGGCTGGAGACATTATCGCTGTTGATAAACCCTGCATACAAATTAATATCCAGTTGTCCGAAGAAGCTAAAGTTGTCATAACGCAAGTAGCACAAATCCAACCAAAGTCTACCGCCAACGGCATTCCCACAATTTTGTTTAATGGTAGTCGTTGCGGTTTGTGAACAATTTTGGCATTGTTCGGCTGTTGTGTCTCCCCTGCATTGGAGGAGGCCATACACAGAAGTATTGTCCAGGCTCACAGAAGTGTTAAACCCAGTTTGGGGCGTGTCTTGAACAAGGCTATCAAAGACCTTCAATTCGCCTACGTCAAACGGACTGCCTACTGTAAAGTTAACAGTGTGGTTGCAATCCACGGACAGTTGTGCGTTGCAAATTACTGCGGGAAGAGTAATGATGAAGGCCGGAACAAAACAAATAATGTAGAATAGCTTCATAGTTCGGTCGATCAGCGGAAGGCATGCAGAATCCCTTCCTACTTTCATTGCCTCCCGGTCATGAGTACACGGATATGCTGTTAATGCTCCCATAATTATAATTCTAACAACGATATCACATAATAATCTCCTCTTATGAACCTTTCCTATAATTGGTAATGTACACCATTATCGACGACTTTGATTGATAAATAAAATAAAAATATTATCGACGACTTTGATTGATAAATAAAATAAAAATATTATTGATGATAAATAAAATAAAAATATTATTGATGACATGTGGTTCGTTGGTGAGGATAGATGGATTCCATTCAGAATAGCATATTAAAATAAAATAAAAAATATTATTTATGTAGGGAAGTTTGTTAGGATTTCTCATGAGTTCAAAATAGCACATTAAAATAAAATAAAAATATTATCGAACACTTTGATAAATAAAATAAAAAATCAACAATCTCGACGACTTTGAATGGATGGTGAACTTTTCTAACAAAACTGAATGATCAGAATAAATCTAACGCCATATGGAATCCGACAATTCAATCCCTATCATGGATTTTGTAGCACATTAATAATTACTTTTGACCGACGTCACGGATGAGGTATATATATGTATATATATATACGATGCGATAATCAGCATGTGTTTGCCATACTTTATGTCGACGTCTCTGCCCATATGTAAATCTGACGCTATCCAATGAAGTCTTATCTCTATTGATTAATAAAACATCAATTGAGACGCCATATTAAAAGAAAAATTAGTGATAACAAAGCATCATTGCTTATTAGAGAGAGTTGTCCTAATTCCCTTCTTTGATGACATAGGAAGGCATGTAGAATCTCAATTATTTGCAAGGTTTTGAGGTAAGTGGAATTTTGGGTGCGTAAGGTTTTGTGTTATATATAAACATGTTATATCATTTACTTTTAGAAAAGCATTTGTTAAGCAATATGTATTTGAAATTTGAAATTGAGATGAAAAGGAATAGTGTTTGTTATATATAATTGAAATTAAGATAAAGGAATGTATTTAATGATAAATATTTGTTGTGATTTAATGAAAAAGTGTTTTTACATTTAATTAAATATAGTAGAAATGTTGTGAATAATATTTTTATTTTTATTTTTTTAAATAATAATAATAATAATATTTTCTTTATAAAAAAGATATTTATATATATTTTTTTAAAAAGAAAAAAACATAATTTGATATTTTAAGTAATAAAATCAAAGTTACTTCTCGGCAAGAGTCAAATGGCATAGTCTATAGAAGTATGATTAGTTGGTTCAATATATTAAAGGTATTAATCCACAAAAAACCCAATAAGTTTATAGCATTTACCGCTTTAACAAGTAGATTGTGGACTGTGTCAAAAATAGGAAGAGAAACTAGAAGAGAAAACAACTCCCCCAACTTTAAAATGCCCGAATAGAGCCCTCATCTACTACCACGTTGTCCATGAATTCCACATAATTATATATATACATACTGTAAAAATTGTTATATGGGTACCCGCACGAAACTGGTACCCAAAAAGTCCGCAACGGTAGCACGTGAGCGGAAAAAAAATTGACACGCACGTGCTTCCAAATGCGCACACACGTCGTGGCTTCGACAATGTTGAACGTCCACATGGTTGACCCCACGTGGATAAAAGACGCACGCATGTGTTATTAACGCGTATGCACAAAATGGCGCGCACGCGTTAATGACGCGTGCGTGCACCTTTTTTTATATAAAAAAAATAGAGCTCATGGATTTGTCATTTTCAACAAACCCGCGAGCGCACGGAAGCCAAACAAGCACCTCGCGAACGCGTCTTGGAGCACTCGTAAGCTCTAAATTTGCCACCAATTAGCACCTCCACCACCTTGCCAACGTTGTCTCCAGGTAGGTGCGCAACGAAGCATTCATTTGTTGTTGTTTTTGTTTTTTTTTGTTTTTCATTTCAATTTTAATTTTAAAAAAAAATTACAATCCATTAAAAAACCAAAAAAATTTCATTGCAGGCCATAAACACCTAACAAGATGACAAACACACCTTAACCATTAGATGAAACCCGACCTTCAGAAGACAACATTGGAACGGACAATGAACCGAATGAAAACCCCGAAGACCAATTACACCAAGATTTAAATGAATTGAGGGTATTGAGCGATGAACTAAAGAGCACCAAGGAAACCCAAGACCCTCTCAGGTTTCCTTGGATTCATCATTGCAAAACATTATCAAATCCATCAACATTGCACACAGCGAGATCACAAATCTGAGCCAATACAGGACTCGAATGAGGGAACACTACTCCACTTGGATGTCCAAAGAACAGATAAAAGACCTCAACATCACCAAAGCCCAGCTGTATAGAAAATTCATAGTTCCCTCGACGAGACAGCCTCCAAATGTGAGGAGAAAATGGGTTTGCATGTACTGGTGTATTTACCATCCATGGAGAGATAACTAGAGAAAGAGATGGTTCATGGTGTTTGACAGGCCCTCGTGCAACAATTTGGAGGTCCCACAGTATTTCCTTCAGAAATTGTGGGCTGAGTTTGAGTTAGGCTACCATGTCAACTATTTTGACATCACTGAGTTTCAGGTTGTCGGTCTTGGCTCTGCCCAAGATCGACCTCAGGCCCACCGCAACCCACTTAGAGGATCTCCTGCACCCAGGAGAGAGACAAATCGCCCTCCTCAGCCCCCCGGGTTTGGTAGTGGCCTAGATGAGATTGATGACTCAGTTAGGCGTGCCACACATCATTTGCTTAGACATACCACATTTGTGGCCATGTTTTCATAGAGCCGGGAGGACATCGATCAGACAGACACAGCTGCACCATCTATGGGTGGTGGCCGGGACATACCGGGTAGAGGTGGAACCCAGGCAGGGCCTTCTAGTTCTACTGGAACAACGGCACATCATTGTTCTCACTGTGGTAATTCTTGCCATGGTCCTACGTAGCAGCATGCCACAGGGAGCTACATGGATCAGGTTAGCTATTGTTTTATTTAATGTTCAAGTATTTGTTGTATTTTATTTGATACCGTATTGTTTAATAATATAATTAACTTTGAATTACACATTGTTGACGTTATTTGTTTTAATGTACAGTTATTCAGGGCCGAGTCTCCATCCTCCAAGTGGGACTACATCGGTTCCTTTGACCTCGACCGAGCCATGGCAGCAGTAGAGGATATTGCGGCACCATACACACAGGTAACTTTTTTACTTTGAATAATTAGATCCTGTTACGAGTAATTTGTGTTCAGTAATTACAAATTAATTAGCACTGAGTAATTACCATATTATCATCGTATTTTATAGTTGTGTTTATCATATTGTTTAAATTATTTGAGAGCTATAAATTCATATAATCCAACCAAACAAAAATAAAATCTTATAAAACATGAAAACCTAAGAAAACTAGAAACATATGTTCATGTTCACTTTAGGCATCCTAGACCTCTAATGATTATAGAAATGGGAGATAAATTTTCAAAATCTGTCATTCTTACTTGACCAATGATGAGCCCGCGGTTGGGGTTTTGGTGATGCCCGCAATGTCCTTCATCCTCAGACTACCATCCAATGCTTGCTTGCTCTTCCTGTGCTTGACCAATGCCATGTGTGTTATTGATGCTTTGCCATTTGTCACCATGTCATCCAAGTTATCTTTTCCATGTACTCTCCTTATCCAAATCATCTTCAAATGACCACAGTATGGGTCATTTGACTCTTGGCTCAATAGGTGTGCCAATGGCTCCAATGCCCATCACTTTGTCCACCAAATCAACCTTTGTTGCCATGTTTTTATGCCATGTGTTCTTCAAGCTTAAAGTTTTCCAGTAATGTTGTCATCAATGACAATAATAGACAACCATATTCATCAAGCTCTCGTCAATCTCCCAAAATCTTCACACATTGCTTCCTTAAAAATGAAACTTGTCTTCTATTTATACTCTTGTCTTCTATTTATAGTTTTATCATTAAGATGATTAAATAAATCAAATATGATTTATTTAAGTATGGCCATGCCATGTCACCTTATTTAATTTTAATTTCATGCCATGTCACCTTCTATCGTTTTATAATATTAAATGTGAGACACACATATGCCCTTAAGATGCCCGCAATGCACTCTTAAAAATGTCGGCAGAGGGATCCACTTTGATGCCCGCAAGGGCCATCAACACATGCATGTATTGGTCTTGTATTATGCATGCAATGGTCTCATGTAAATGCCCCCAGGCCCTTATCAATATGCTCGCAATACACACCGCAGTGGGTGCTTCAAAGAATGCCCACAAGATCCTTTTGATTATGCCCGCAATGGTGCTTTGAAATGCCCGCAAGGGGCCTTCCAAATGCCCGCACATATTCCTTGTCCACCTCATCATCTTGTCTTTGTCCTCTAATCTTATGCTTGTCAATTCATCATCCTCCATGTCACCAAGTTATCAATCCTTCTTGTCACTAAGCATGTCCTCCTTGTCATGTTCCATGTCATCAAACACCATGCTTGACAAGTCATCAAGCTTGCTTGCTTGTCACTTGTCTTTGTCTTGTCCTTAGCTTGCCGTGTCCTTCTTCCATGCTTGTCATAAACACTTGTCATGCTTTCCATGTTTGTCATACTTGTCACCTTTTCCATCCCTCAAGCCATGTCACCATCTCCATTGTGCTTTCCATAATGTGTATGCTCCATGTTCTTAAATCTTCCATGTCTTTGTCATTAATGTATTGTCATCAATGTCATTATCAAGTCCTTGTCATCAATCCTTTTTCATGTCTCCACTCTGTCAAGTCTTCTACACTTATCATGCTTTCTTTCCACTTGTCAAGTCATCAAAGCTTGTCATGTTTACCATTTGTCCAGTCAAGTCTTTTCCATGTCATCACTTCCCCCTTTGTCCTTAACGTGTTCTCATCAATGACAACTTTGGCCATCAAACACCTCAAGCATAAATTGTCAACCTTCTTTTCCAAATTATCATGGGCCCAATCCATTGTGGGTCAAAGGACACGATCCCCACAACCATGTTGTTTATCAAGTCTTGAACAAATGGACTGCACCAATACAATAAAAACGTTATATAATATCCAAATCCCATCAAACCACTATCAGCTACCTTGAATATAAATTAATTGCAGTCATGTTTTTTAAGTACCATCGTTGTCATTCTCATTGGCATTGTATTTAATATTGTTTTTATAAATTCAGTCTAAATATTATAGTGTTCACGCAGGTGTCCACAGGCTCCAGCGACCAGCCATCGCCACTGGGGATCAGCAGATCTCCACGTGCGCAGGTATCGTGTGTATTAAAGCATAAATTTAATTTCAAATATGATGACTTGTCCGTGTATATTTATATTTTTCTATATTAAACTACGAGGTTATAAATGTGTATGTAGGTGCGAGCACCTTGGCATGGCAGTGCCGTTATTCCTCCCTCCCCGGCCTTTCAACCACCTTATATGCCAGTTGTATCCCCTGGAATACATGCCCCATTCCATGCATCCCTCCCCACCCCCTTCCATCCATCCCCCCCCCTCCTATCCAGCACCACAGTTCCATCTAGCTCTCCCTTACATATCCATCTCCACCTCCGTATAAGTTTCCCATGTTCCCACCCTCCCCCATCCGACCATGACACACCACCCATCCACAGTCACCCATCCCTCCACCACAACACAGACCTCTTCCCCCCCCACACATTCCCCCACCACACTTGCTTCCCCTTCCAAGGTGCCTCGGTCCATATTACAACCAGTTAGGGTTTATAGCCCTAGACATGCACCTCCACTTTGCCCACCCCAGTCCATGCCTCCTTCTGCCACCCCCCCTTCTTCCACTGTGCCCCCCAGTGGTGTATCCACCGTCGATGTGGCTACATCCTCCCCTATACCATCCACCCTAGCATCGGAGTAGGTTTTCCAGCCGACTTCTCTATCCGCCAGCCTTGAAGACCAGCTGATTTTGTTCATGGTGAGATTGACTAGTTTATGAAAATCTCGTTGAATTTTAACGAAAATTACTATATGCATCTAATTTCATCATTTATTTGATTGTTCTAAATGTTGCAGGGTGGCATTGCTAAAAGAATAGGAGCACGGAGGAGGGAGACCCCCTCACGGCTTACAGTCTCGCATGCGGTGAGCTATCTAAGATTTGAAAACTATTTTTATTTTTAAATTATGTTTAATACTTGTATAATTGCAAGGAAAAGTTGACATATTATTGTTGCGTTTCAGGGCTCAGGGGGACGTGGTCCAAGATGCCCGAAGGACCGAGCTTCCTCTAGCACGAAGAAGAGGAAGATCGATTTTGGAGATGCAGCTGGGAGCTCTGAGGGTGGGCAGGAGGATTGAGAGACCCTCCTATGTACACTAGCCACAATGTGGCATTTTGGGCATGAGTTTCCATATTTTTGTATAGGGTACCATGGGCCATATTTTGTATAGGGCACGAGTTGCCATATTTTGTACAGGGCACGAGTTGCCATTATACAGACATTGGGAACGATGTTCCATTTTTCCAAAAAGTGTACATGATTGGATCATTTTTGCATATTAATAGATGGATCTGCACTTGTCTATATGACTTTGTCTTTGATTACATTTTTGCATACATGATTTTGTCTTCAATAACAATGTTATGGAAAAGTTTTCACATACATATAGATGTTATTTCTAGACACCAAGTGACCTCAATATGAGTCCCTTGTATTTGAATGGGTCTTGCATCTTTTCCTTTCAGCAACAACATACCTAACCAAGCAAACCAAGGAGTGATATTTACTTTACAAAGTGTTGTGATTTTAGGGCTACAAAAAAAAAATAGGAGACAATGACTTCTTCCATACTTAACCTTGTAATGGTTATAATAGTCAATTCTAACAAGCATTGTATCACATATTATATCAAATTAACCTAGATATATGAGAAGTTCATATGTGTGCTTGGATGGAAGGGTTAACCATATCACTTGAATTAGTTCAAACATGAGGGATGTGCATAGGTGCAATTGGATTGAGCAATAAAATAGAATTGTTAATGTAGTTACATATGGATCGTTCTTTGTTTGTTAGTATGTGCCTTCAATGAAAGCATGGTTAATGTGTTGAACAACTACTTGCACAAGTTGGCATAGACCCTTACTGTTGATAATATCTTCAATGTTTTTGTAATATTGATAATCACTCTTTGTAATTTAAGTATCTTGGATTTTTTGACATTAAGACAAATATTGAACATATTCAACTCAATGGTTGAAGACATCATTTTACCCCATGATCCATGGAAGATTCATTGGAGTCATATGAACCTCATTGTCATCACCTCAACCATGGTCAAGATGCCAAGATCCATCCTTAGTAGTCAAAACCTCATGTTGGCACCCATATCACACTCAAAGATAAAAAAAAATTCTTTTAAAGGGCATGTCTGGGGTTTGAGGGAATCTTGATGGATAATATCCTTAAAACATTTATATTTGATTTTAGCTGGCCTCATATGTCCCCACCTTATCATTGTCAGTACATAAAGACCCATCCTTAGTGCATAAAACCTCCAAATGGAATCCATATCCAAAACAAAGGCCATGTATCCCTTCTAGAGAGCTTGTGTAGTGATTCAAGGACTTGTTCATGGCTCATGAGCATGCAGATATTCATTTAGGTCCTAATAACCTTTATATTTTTTAATCACCATGCTCGAGGTCTAGAGACCCATTCCTTGTGCTGAAAATCCTGTATTGGAATTGTTGTAGGACACATAATGACACATATCGGTAATACTAATTACGACACATATTGTATAATGGATGCATACATGCATATATGTTGTGTGAGAAGGAGACTATTTAGTGGTTGGAAAGTAAATTGGAAAATTACATGAGACATTATGCAAGAAGGAATCAACTAACTATTGCACACTCTAGGGCATGATTTTTTATAATCACTCATGACAGGTTCTTAGAGTCAAATACATTGGATATAAATAAATTCCTCGAGATAAATAATACATGACCATAGAAGAAGATTGAAATTTGAGGTCAAAACTCATTAATGAAGGTAGAATGAACTTGGAGTGATAGATTGGGAAAATTTTAGATAAATTCCTCAGAGGTCTACACACAAGTTAAAGAAAACAAAAGAAAAACTCCTAACATTGGGAAAAAATAGCCAAAACCAACAATGCAACTAGAACACAATGACCAAGGGAACTTCAAAATGCAAAACCACTCCACAAAAGAAGTTTCCTTAGACCTACCTCATTTGGTATGAGAGAAGCTTCTTTAGAGACCTAGAGACCTCCCTACCACTTCTCTCATTTGGTACGAGAGAAGTTGCTTTAGACCTACCTCACTGATGTCAATGCTTGAGTTTTTGGAGGCCGACCTCCCACCCCACATGTCCTCTTCAACATTTTATGTTCTCTTGGTTTTATGCCCACCCAAACTTTTTTCATGCTTTGGGTACCTTGAGGTATATCCCCAACCAAAAAAACTCTTATATTATGTTCATTGTGTTGGTTATTGGCTTCACCCAACAAAGTTATATTTAGATATGCACATATGGCTAGACTTTTCCCCATGCTCAATGCTCACTATATTTAACAACATACTTATCTTAAATTCAATTCATGTCTTGTTAAATATTTCATAATCAAATAGCTATTTGAGAGCACCACCTTAGACCAAGCCATACCATTAATATAAAATGTACATTAGAGAAATGACCTAATTCAATTTCCTTCTATAACTCTAACCCTCATCCTCACCCAAACCCTAGCACTAAACCCTATGTACCCTTTGGATACTTCCTCCAATATGTCCTAACCTCCCTACAAGTAACCCTACCTCTTCACCCTCTCCACAATGGTGCCACTATCATGAAACTCAAAGCTCGATAAATTTACTGAGCAAAACCCTTCATCATCATTTTCATCTCTAGGTTCATCATCAACATCTCCATCATCATCATCATCATCTTCATCAATGTCTTCATCATCATCAACATCTTCATCATCATTCTCAACTCTAGGTTCCTCATCAACATCCTGATCATCATCATCTTCATCATCTTCATCATCATCATCATCTTCATCACCATCACCATCATCATCAACGTCTTCATCATAATCACCATCATCATCATCAACAACATCTTCATCATCATTGTCATCTTCATCATCATCATCATCATCATCACCATCACCATCACCATCACCATCGTCATCTTCGTCATCATCATCATCATCATCATCATCATCATCTTCATCACCATCACCATCATCATCAACGTCTTCATCATCATCAACATCTTCATCATCATTGTCATCTCTAGATTCCTCATCAACATCCCAATCATCATCATCTTCTTCATCATCATCATCTTCATCACCATCACCATCACCATCATCATCAATGTCCCCATCATCATCACCATCTTCATCATCATTGTCATCTCTAGGTTCCTCATCAACATCTCCATCATCATCATCTTCTTCATCATCATCATCATCTCCATCATCATCATCTTCTTCGTCATCATCATCATCATCTTCATCACCATCACCAACATCATCAACGCCTTCATCATCATCACCATCATCATCATCATCAATATCTTCATCATTATTGTCATCTCTAGGTTCCTCCTCAACCTCTTCTTCATAATCATCATCTTCGTCACCATCATCTTCATCACCATCACCATCACCATCATCATCAACGTCTTCATCATAATCACCATCATCATCATCATGAACATATTCGTCATCATTGTCATCTCTAGGTTCCTCATTAACATCTCCATCATCATCATCTTCATCATCATCATCATCATCATCTCCATCATCATCATCTTCTTCGTCACCATCATCATCATCTTCATCACCATTACCATCATCATCAACGCCTTCATCATCATCACCATCATCATCAATGCCTTCATCATCATCACCACCATCATCATCATCATCAATATCTTCATCATCATTGTCATCTCTAGGTTCCTCATCAACATCTTCTTCGTCATCATCATCTTCGTCACCATCAGCTTCATCACCATCACCATCACCATCATCATAAACGTCTTCATCATCATCACTATCTTCATCATCATCACCATCTTCATCATCATTGTCATCTCTAGGTTCCTCATTAACATCTCCATCATCATCATCTTCTTCGTCATCATCATCAACATCTCCATATCATCATCTTCTTCGTCACCATCATCATCATCTTCATCACCATCACCATCATCATCAACATCTTCATCATCATCACCATCGTCATCATCATCAACATCTTCATCATCATTGTCATCCCTAGGTTCCTCATCAACATCTCCATCATCATCATCTTCTTCATCATCATCATCTTCATCAACATCACCATCACCATCATCATCAATCTCCCCATCATCATCACCATCTTCATCATCATTGTCATCTCAAGGTTCCTCATCAACATCCCCATCATCATCATCTTCTTCGTCATCATCATCTTCATCACCATCACCATCAGCATCATCATCAATGTCTTCATCATCACCACCATCTTCATCATCATCACCATCTTCATCATCATTGTCATCTCTAGGCCCCTCATCAACATCTCCATCATCATCATCATCATCATCATCATCATCTTCATCACCATCACCATCATCATCAACGTCTCCATCATCACCACCATCACCATCATCATCACCATAAGTGCCCGGTCAACAATTTTGCAAATTTGACCCCTATGTGCAAAAATTGCACACTACCTTACTGAGCAAAACCCTACTTTCCAATATGGACCTACAATATGACACCTGGGCCATGGGACTGGAGGAGAGGGGCACCCCTAACACTATCCCGACATCCTGAATCCAACGGATTTGACGGTTTGTCAATCCGAGCCACGGTCTTCATTCTACGGCTCGTTCCGTCTCGTATCCAAAAGACCTTCAGGGACACTTGTTGGATACCTACCGGGGGCATAGAACTCCAACCGTGCAACAAAACCAGGTTTTGGGGAGTCCTGCAACTGTGTGTAGGAAGGTTCCAGTTGGGAACGATAGCCATAAGTGCCCGGTCGACGATTTTACAAAGTTGACCCCCGTGTGCAAAAATTGCACACTCCCTTACTGAGAAAAACCCTAGTTTCCAATATGGACCAACAATGTGACACCTGGAGTAAAGGGGCACCCCTAGCACTATCCCGGTGTCCTGAATCCAATGGATTCGACGGTTTGTCGATTCGATCCACGGTCATCATTCTATGGCTCGTTCCATCTCACATCCAAAAGGGCTCCAGGGACACCTGTTGGATACCTACCAGGGGCATAGAACTCCAACCATGCAACAAAACCGGGTTCCATGGAGTCCTGCAAGTGTGTATAGGAAGGTTCCATCTAGGAACGATAGCCATAAGTTCCCGGTGGACGATTTTGCAAAGTTGACCCCCGTGTGCAAAAATTCCACACTCCCTTACTGAGCAAAACCCTAGTTTCCAAAATGGACCTACAAGGTGAAACCTGGGCCATGGGACTGGAGCAGAGGGGCACCCGTAGCACTATCCCAACGTCCTGAATCCAACGGATTTGACGGTTTGTCGATCTGAGCCAGGGTTGTCATCCTACGGCTCGTTTTGTATCGCATCCAAAAGGCCTTCAAGGACACTTGCTGGATACCTATCAGGGTAATAGAACTCCAACCGTGCAACAAAACCGGGTTCCGGGGAGTCCTGCAAGTGTGTCTAGGAAGGTTCCAGCTGGGAACGATAGCCATAAGTGCCCGGTGGATGATTTTGCATAGTTGACCCCCATGCAGAAAAATTGCACACTCCCTTACTGAGCAAAACCCTAGTTTCCAAAATGGACCTACAAGGTGACACCTAGGCCACGGGACTGGAGTAGAGGGGAACCCCTAGCACTATCCCAACGTCCTGAATCCAACGGATTCAATGGTTTGTCGATCCGAGCCACGGTCGTCATTCTATGGCTCGTTCTGTCTTGCATCCAAAAGGCCTTCAGGGAAACATACTGGATACTTATTGGGGGCATAGACCTCCAACCGTGCAACAAAACCAGGTTCCGGGGAGTCCTGCAAGTGTGTCTAGGAAGGTTCAAGTTGCGAACGATAGCCATAAGTGCCCGGTGGACGATTTTACAAAGTTGACCCCCGTGTGCAAAAATTGCACACTCCCTTACTGAGAAAAACCCTAGTTTCCAAAATGGACCTACAAGGTGACACCTGGGCCACGGGACTAGAGCAGAGGGGCACCCCTAGCACTATCCCGACGTCCTGAATCCAACGGATTCAATGGTTTGTCGATCCGAGCCACGGTCCTCATTCTACGGCTCGTTCTATCTCGCATCCAAAAGGTCTTCAAGGACACCTACTGGATACCTATCAGGGGCATAGAACTCCAACCGTGCAACAAAACCGGGTTTTGGGGACTCCTGCAAGTGTGCCTAGGAAGGTTCCAGCTAGGATCACTAGCCATAAGTGCTCGTGGAGGCCCCCGGGCGTGCGTGGCCACCATGGAAATGTCCACAATGGCCACGTGGACCTGTGGAAGCCGACGGAATCCAAGTCCGCTCGCCGGTTTGGGTTCCGTGCCCCCGGAGCAAATCCTCAAAGTGTCCCTAAATGGCCCGGGGAGCCCGACTAGAATGACCGCACCACCCAAACCGTGGCTCCGTTGGCGAATCCGTCAATTCCGGTGGGTCTGGGATGTTGGGTTTCAGCTAGGGGACCCCCCACAGCGTGCCGCCAACCCCTGGAAACAATGTCAATGAGCCATCTACGGAGCTAGGGTTTTGCTCAATGAGGGCCATTCCAAATTTGCTCAAGGGGGGAATTTCTCGCCCGGAGGCCCCTGGGTGTGCGTGGCCACCGTGGACAAGTCCACAATGGCCATGTGGACCTATGGGAGCCGAAGAAATCCAAGTCCGCTCGTCGGTTTGGGTTCCGTGCCCTCGGAGCAAATCCTCAAAGTGTCCTCGAATGGCCTCGGGGTGCCCAACTAGAATGCCCACAGCACCCAAACAATGGCTCCGTTGGTGAATCCGTCGAATACGGTGGGTTTGGGATGCTGGGTTTCATCTAGGGGACCCCCCACAGTGTGTCGCCAACCCCCGAAAATGGTGCCAATGATCCATCTCCGGAGCTAGGGTTTTGCTCATCAGGGCCATTCCAAATTCGCTCAAGGGGGTTGTTTCTCGTCTGGAGGCCCCCGGGTGTGCATGGCCACCATGGACAGGTCCACAATGGCCATGTGGACCTGTGGGAGCCTACCGAATCTAAGTCCACTCGTCAATTTGGGTTCTGTGCCCCCGGAGCAAATCCTGAAAGTGTCCCCGAATGGCCCCGGGGTGCCCGACTAGAATGCCCGCAGCACCCAAACCGTGGCTCTGTTGGTGAATACGTCGATTCCGGTGGGTCCGAGACGTTGGGTTTCAGCTAGGGGACCCCCCATAGCGTGCCTCCAACCCCTGAAAATGGTGCCAATGAGCCATCTCTAGAGCTAGGGTTTTGCTCAGTGAAGGCCTTTTGAATATTGCTTAAGGGGGCCATTTCTCGTCCGGAGGCCCTTGGGCGTGCGTGGCCACCGTGGACAGGTCCACAATGGCCACGTCCACCTGTCCACGGTGTCCACGCATGCCCGGGGGCCTCCGGACAAGAAATGGCACCCTTGAGCGAATTTGGAATGGCCCTCACTAAGCAAAACCCTAGCTCCCGAGATGGCTCATTGGCACCGTTTCCAGGGGTTGGCGGCATGCTGTGGGGCATCTCCTAGTTGAAAACCGGCTCCCCAAACCCACCGGAATCGACGGATTCGCCAAAGGAGCCACGGTTTGGGTGCTGCGGGCATTCTAGTCGAGAACCCCGAGGCCATTCGAGGACACTTTGAGGATTTGCTCCTGGGGCAGAGAACCCAAACCGATGAGCAGACTTGGAATCCGTCGACTCCCACAGGTCCATGTGACCATTTTGGACCTGTCCACGGTGGCCACGCATGCCCAGGGGCCTCTGGACAAGAAATGGCACCGTTGAGCGAATTTGGAATGGCCCTGACTGAGCAAAACCCTAGCTCCGAAGATGGCTCATTGGCACCATTTCCAGGGGTTGGAGGGACGTTGTGGGGGGGACCCTAGTTGAAACCCGGCGTCCCAGACCCACTAGAATTGATGGATTCTCCAATGGATCCATGGTTTGGGTGCTGCAGGCATTCTCGTCAGGCACCCCGGGGCCATTCGGGGACACTTTGAGGATTTGCTCCGGGGGCATGGAACCCAAACCAGCGAGCGGACTTGGATTTTGTTGGCTCCCACGGGTCCACATGGCCATTGTGGACCTGTCCACGGTGGCCACGCATGCACGGGGGCCTCCGGGAGAGAAATGGCCCCCTTTAGTGAATTTGGAATGGCCCTCACTGAGCAAAACCCTAGCTTAGGAGATGGCTCATTGGCACCGATTCTGGGGGTTGGAGTCACACTGTTGGGGATCCCCTAGCTGAAACCCGGCATCCCGAACCCATTGAAATCGACGGATTCGCCAACGGAGCCACAATTTGGGTGATCTTGTAAGCATTCATTTTTCAAAAGTGGTTCAGAGGATCTTGCATCTTGGAAGTGACAAAGAGTATCTTGCAGTGTGATAAGTATGGCCTTATCCTTAGGTCTTTCACGAATTTGAGGCCAATCGTAACAACAGAGGAGAAACTTGAGATGTTTCTCTAGGTCGTGGGTTTGGGTTCTAGAAATCCAATGAATCGTATTGGCATAGGATTGAAGAAAAATAATTCATCATGATTCAAGTGACTTGGGCCATGTGACTCTAATCTGTATTTTCATGTCCGCTTATACTGAACTGGGTTTTTATTTTTATTTTTTTAATGACAGGTTTTACCATGAGGATTCTACTATAAATTGTGTTTGGTGATAAAGGATTTTACTATGGATTGTGTTTGGTGACATTTATGGCAACCCCCAAGGAACATATTGAAAAGATCAGGAAAGACAAGTTCTCTATTGGGGAAAAAGAAAATCCACTCACATAAGATTTACATCAAGCAGTTAAACAATTATCTACTGAATTATACACCAGGGATGTGCATTTTCTGATGGAGCTGATTCAGGTAATTACTGAGTTACAATTTTAGTAGTCATTTTATAATCTTATATGTTTTCTTTGTTTTCATGGTAAGATTATTGTTTTGTTTTGGGTGCAGAATCCGGAGGACAATGACTATAAACCACATGTGGAACCTTCATTGGAATTTGTCATTACAATTGAAGATGTCACTGGCGTAGGAGCTCTTGTGACCTTGATCGCTTTTAATAATGAGAAGGGATTTCAGAAACATAATATTGATTCTATATGCAGCGTGGGATGATCCACCAAAAAGAATAGTAGGGAATGTGGTTATATTGGAGAAAAATTTATAAAACGAGCCATAGAATGACGACCATGGCTTGGATCGACAAACCATCGACTCCGTTGGATTCAGGACATCGGGATAGTGCTAGGGGTGCCCCTATCCTCCGTTCCCGTGGCCCAGGTGTCACATTGTAGGTCCATCTTGGAAACTAGGGTTTTGCTTAGTAAGGGAGTGTGCAATTATTGCACACGGGGGTCAAATTTGCAAAATCGTCGACCGTGCACTTATGGCTAGCGTTCCCAGCCAGAACCTTCCTAGACACACTTGCAGTACTCCCCAGAACCCAGTTGTTTTGCATAGTTGGAGTTCTATGCCCCCGGTGGGTATCCAATAGGTGTCCCTGAAGCCCTTTTGGATGTGATACGGAACGATCCATAGAATGAAGACCATGGCTCGGATCGACAAACCATCAAATCCATTGGATTCAGGACATCGATATAGTGCTAGGGGTGCCCCTCTATTCCAGTCCCATGGCCCAGGTGTCACCTTGTAGGTCCATTTTGGAAACTAGGGTTTTGCTCAGTAAGGGAGTGTGCAATTTTTGCACACAGGGGTCAAATTTGCAAAATCATCCACTGGGAACTTATGGCAATCGTTCCCAACTGGAACCTTCCTAGACACACTTGCAAGACTCCCCGGAACCTGGTTTTGTTGCACGGTTGGAGTTCTATGCCCCCGGTAGGTATCCAGCAGGTGTCCCTAAAGGCCTTTTGGATGCGAGATGGAATGAACTGTAGAATTACGACCGTGGATTGGATCGACAAACCATCGAATCCGTTGGATTTGGGACATCGGGATAGTGCTAGGCTTGCCCCTCTCCTCCAGTCCTGTGGCCCAGGTGTCACATTGTAGGTCCATCTTGGAAACTAGGGTTTTGCTCAGTAAGGGAGTGTGCAATTTTGCACATGGGGGTAAACTTTGCAAAATCGTCCACCGGGCACTTATGGCTAGCGTTCCCAGCCAGAACCTTCCTAGACACACTTGCAGGACTCCCCGGAACCCGGTTTTGTTGCACGGTTGGAGTTCTATGCCCTCGATAGGTATCCAGCAGATGTCCCTGAAGGCCTTTTGGATGCGAGACAGAATGAGCCGTACAATCACGACCGTGGCTCGGATCGACAAACCGTCAAATCTATTGGATTCAGGATGTCGAGATAGTGTTAGGGGTGCCCCTCTACTCCGATCCCGTGGCACAGGTGTCATCTTGTAGGTCCATTTTGGAAACTAGGGTTTTGCTCAGTAAGGGAGTGTGCAATTTTTGCACTCGAGGGTCAACTTTGCAAAATCGTCGACCGGGGTACTTATGGTGATGATGATGCTGATGCTAATGATGATGGAGACATTGATGATTATGGTGATGGTGATAGTGATGAAGATGATGACGATGGAGATGTTGATAAGGAAACTAGAGATGACGATTGATGATGAAGATGTTGATGATGATGATGATGGTGATGATGATGAAGACGTTGATGATGATGGTGATGGTGATGAAGATGTTGATGGGGAACCTAGAGACGACAAAGATGATGAAGATGTTGATGAGGATGATGATGGTGATGATGATGATGATGAAGACGTTGATGGTGATGGTGATGGCAATGGAGATGATGATGATGGAGATGTTGATGAGGAACCTAGGGATGACAATAATGATGAAGATGTTGATGATGATGATGATGATGGTGATGATGATGAAGACGTTGATGATGATGGTGATGGTGATGAAGATGATGATGATGATGACGAAGAAGATGATGATGAGGAACCTAGAGATGACAATGATGATGAAGATGTTGATGATGATGAAGATGGTGATGATGATGAATATGGTGATGATGATGGTCATGGTCATGGTGATGGTGATGAAGATGATGATGACGAAGAAGATGATGATTATGGGGATGTTGATGAGAAACCTAGGAATGACAATGATGATGAAGATGTTGATGGTGATGGTGATGGTGATGGTGATGGTGACGAAGATGATGATGACGAAGAAGAGGATGACGAGGAACCTAGAGATGACAATGATGATGAAGATGGTGATGATGATGAAGATGGTGATGATGATGAAGACGTTGATGATGATGGTGATGGTGATGGTGATGGTGATGAAGATGATGATGACGAAGAAAATGATGATGAGGAACTTAGAGATGACAATGATGATGAAGATGTTGATGATGATGATGAAGATGTTGATGATGATGGTGATGGTGATGGTGATGAAGATGATGATGACGAAGAAGATGATGATGAGGAACTTAGAGACGACAATGATAATGAAGATGTTGATGATGATGATGATGGTGATGATGATGATGAAGTTGATGATGATGGTGATGGTGATGGTGATGGTGATGATGATGGTGATGAAGATGATGATGACGAAGAAGATGATGAGGAGGAACCTAGAGATGAAGTTGATGATGAAGATGTTGATGATGATGATGATGGTGATGATGATGAAGATGTTGATGATGATGGTGATGGTGATGGTGATGACGATGATGATGATGAAGATGATGATGATGATGGAGATGTTGATGAGGAACCTATAGATGACAATGATGATGAAGATGTTGATGGTGATGGTGATGATGATGGTGATGATGATGAGACGTTGATGATGATGGTGATGGTGATGGTGATGAAGATGATGATGATGGAGATGTTGATGAGGAAACTAGAGATGACAATGATGATGAAGATGTTGATGATGATGATGGTGGTGATGATGATGAAGACGTTGATGATGATGGTGATGGTGATGAAGATGGTGATGAAGATGATGATGATGAAGTGGTAGGTATAAAGAAACTTCTAAATCATTGACATGAGTGAGGCAGGTCTAAAGCAACTTCTCTCGTACCAAATGAGAGAAGTGGTGGGGAGGTCTCTAGGTCTCTAAAGCAGCTTCTCTCATACCAGATGAGGTAGGTCTAAGGCAACTTCTTTTATGGAGTGGTGTTGCATTTTGAAGTTCCCTTCGTCATTGTGTTCTAGTTGCATTGTTGGTTTTGGCTATTTGTTCCCAATGTTAGGAGTTTTTCTTTTGTTTTCTTTAACTTGTGTTTAGACCTCTAGGCATCAATGGTTGCTGGTTGATTAACATAAGTTTGTTGTTGAAGCCAATGAGGGATTCCTAGATGTTTTAGAGATTTTAGGTTTGTTGAGGAAACGCTAGGAGTTATATGGTAGGGATCATGAAGATATAACCACTGGTGAAGATAAGGGAATAAACATGGCTAGAGTTTGCATGAGAAGATATTATTTCCTTTATTTAATAGAATATGTAATTCTCATCATAAATGTGTCATAATGTCTAAGAGTAATATTCCATAACTATGAAAAAATATAACATAACCTTACATAGAAAAAGCGAAGCTATTAATTGTCATAATTGTAAGGAATCTATCATACTAGTATACCCACTTGGAGTCCAAATACCCCCTAATGAGGGTACATGTGGTGGTTCACGGATTCTAGGGCTAGATTAGGTTAATAGGGATACATTAGGTTTCTAGGATTCTAGATCATTTTCCTAGGGTTAGATTAGTGTTTCTAGGGTTAGTTTAGGTTTCTAGGACTAGATTAGGTTTATAGTATTCTAGCTTAGTTTTCTAGTGTTAATTAGTGTTACTAGGGTTAGTTTAACTTTCTAGGATTTCTAGGGCTACATTAGGTTTGTAGGGTTATATTAGTGCTTCTAGGGCTAGACTAAGTTTCTAGGGATAGATTAGGTTTCTAAACATTAATTACAAAGAGTGAAATGATGACATGGCAGATGGATGTATCTCTATGTATGAATATCCATGTATGTATGTATGTATCTCTATGTATCTCTATGTATGTATGCATGCATGCATGGCAAAGACATGTATGTATGTATGTATCAACAAAAAATGCATGTACCAACAAAATAACATAAAACTACACATACCTCGAAGTAGAACATAACATTATTTGATGCAATTCTTTCTCTTATGTAAAGTTGACTGGACTCATTCAATAAATCCATCTGGATCCTCTCTATTGCTAATTGTCTCCATCAATCTCTTGTGCTCTAAATGAGGCAGGTAGTAGCGTACCTTGGTTGAGCTCTTGCTCGACATTGTCTGAAGATGGATGTTTGTGCCAACGATCAAGTTTGTGAAGTGATACACCACTGAACCTGGTCTGTAATCCATGAATACATGCCCACTAGTCTTTCTTGACTTCCCATCTAGTGTAATATATTCCCCCTTAACCACCATCGAGCCAATAGGAAATTAAATGCCTTCATCGTCGATTAATGATGCGTAGAGGGTTTGCTTACCTTGGATGCACCGTGCCAACCAATAATCCATGCCCCATTCATTGTCTTTCGGGGAAACAACTATGTATATGTGTCCTGGTTGTACAAGATCTGAGATATGGTCGTAGTCTGTCGAAATTGCTGACTGGCCCTCCTCTAACTGGGTTGTTTCAACAACTGCACGTTGGTCTACTACAAGTGACACATGATCCCATTCATCAACCCAGTCCATGCATTCGCATTCATCCCATTCACCACTACTGCAAGGGCTGCAAAAGCATGCAAGCTTTCACGTCCATATTTCAAATAAGGGGTTGTTTGAGCTTCGAACTGAATGAAATCCACGTGTTCCTTGTACTATGCTGCAACTATAGGAACGCCATCGATCTATGTCAACCACTCGCCAAAAATTTCTTACCACACGTCCTGCCATTGATGATGTTTGTTGATCTCTTGCTCGGTCTGAAAATGTTGCAGAGCACCATTGAACTATGGATTCTACATCTCGGATATGAGGTTCCCTGTCAAGCCTCATCTCTTCCCTTCGTAGTGCGGTCTTGATGCATGCACCAGCCCCATCATGCTCGCCTTTTCCATGCCTGGTCTCAAAATAGTTCCAGATATGCACCACACTATAAGTCTTATGCAAAATACTAATCCATTGGAATACTCGGGCATTTTTGAACTGGCCTGCACAACCATCTGATTATATCCAATGTTGATCCTCTGTATATCTCTCTCCTTCAACTAATCATAGAAAATTTGAAAACAATGTTGCACATAATGCAGATTATGGGTTGTATCATCACTTATGTAAAAGTTTGTCTCCTTCAATATTATCCTCTAGTCATTGCTTCTCTTTGGACCATGCCTATACATAATATGTACCATGATGCTGACTTGGTATGAATGGTAGTATTGACTTTGGATTTCATTTTGTGGCTGAAGAGTGTAATTTTCTGCAAAATCCACAATTGACACTATGGTTCCAATAGGAAATGTGTCCCTGCATTTTCTGTACTGCTCATCTTGCCATTGTGCTACATGCACATGTTGAACATACTGCTCTATTTTCTCGTAGAAATTCGTCAAGAAGTCACATACCGGTACCTATTACCATGAAAAAAAGGGAAATATTACAATGTGTCCTTTGGAAAAATGTATATGTCATAAATTGAACGTGTAATATGAAAAATATGCAATATTCATTTGTACCTGTGACTTCACTAATGCAATCTTTTTACTTTCCCTAGAACTGTCTAATTGTTAGGTTATGTACTTGAAGCTCTGCATCTCCACACCCATCCTGCCAAATTCGTGCTCCTTGCTTTCATGAATGCAACGGTTCAAAAGAGAAAACCCACTGCACCTAGAACATGTCCCATATAGACACGATTTTTCATAATATTTTTTTCCTTCGGGCCTTGGACACATGATGTTGTGGATAAAGTCTCTTGATGCATTCGATGGTAGTATGGATCCATTGCAGCCCTGCACAATGTTAGTATGCAAATCACAAAATATATGTTTATATGTGTCATAATAATATTCATATTCTATGTGGTATCTACAACAACAGGTGTTCTGATCAATGCATATACGAACGTACCATGGTTTGCATTTCTCAAAGGACCTTTGGCCCAGGTTCAATTGTATGTGCTCATTCCTGAATCTCTCATAGAGTTCAGTCTGTGTAGTGTCAAGGAAGTGTTTAACATGGGGTTCACGTTCAGTAGAACCTTTTCTCATCTTTAGCACGTCTCTTTGGTTTGATGAAGGTCTAGTATTATCATGCCAAAAATTTTGTACTAACTCCTTAACAACATCAATTAGCTTCCTATTTGCACGAGGCAACCTACCAACAAAATCCCAACAATCGTTTCCACCCGGAGTGTCGATATTTTCTCTTATAATAGAGTACTTTTTAATAGTTTTTCTATTTAATTTGAGTATGTGAGAGGTGTGTGATAGCAGGCGACGTTGCCTTGTGGACTTGCTTACAACTAATTCCACTAAAACACGACGAGTCGCACAAAGATCTTTTGTACGAGACATCTTCCCATACACATTAAATGCAGATTGGAGATTTCTAACAATATGACTGCTAGCCTCTGAACTTTTAACCATATTTATGCCCAAAATTCTCCTAACAACAACTAAACAATGTGACTTTAACAAACATAGCAATAATTGGCATTTACCTGCATCACCTTTGGATTCAAAATATTCTTTGACAATTTTGTTGCATTGCCATTCGATAGTGCATTTTGGCAACTTACCTTCAAGCCCCGACATAGCACTTTCATCCACATGAATACATCTAGGAGTTCTTCTTCTTGCACTGGACAGTCGAGGTAGGGAGGGTGGACATGAGACATGAATACCAGAGCTTGTTTGTTGTGGTGCTTCGTTCACAGATTGGGCCATAATGGGAGTGTGGTCGACATGGTTGTGGTCTTCTTGGGGAGATTGCAAATTAAGCAAGTCTTGTATGTCCATCTCTACACATGCAACATCTCCCAAAATTCTTGTGTCATGAGGAACTTCAGCATGACTCATTGATGGATTGTTGGTTGGAGATTGTGTTGATGTTGGAATTTGAGTTGGGTCCATTGGATGCGACCGCTTTACCTGTGGTTCTGAACAAAAGTTTTTCATGTCAACAACTATGTTAGGATCAGTGGCAGGATCTGAGGCAATGATAGGACCATGTCTCAATATTTCCATTCCCAACCTGGCCTTTTCTCTTAAGTCATTGACCTTTTCAATGGGAAGATTACTTCTATATATTTTTTTTGCATTTCATGAGTTTCCCATCTCCAAAATCTTCTTTAACAAAACTATCAGTCCCACCCCTGCAAAAGAAACAACAAATAAGATATTAGTGCCATTATACAATGAACTTGACACATTCCAACATAACTTACCACTTTACAAATTAACACATACAACTACAGACTATGTTGGTTTATTTGTGTTCGAATAAACATCATTATCCCTTAAAATTCCAATCAATATAGATGATGGTTGGTCAAGTGTAGAGTGGAGAAACTAGTGTCTTGCCTAGCCATGAATTCATAAAAATTATGGTAGTAACACCCTACAACAGAGATGGCTAGAGATGCCTTGGGAATAGTTTGATAGTTTTTCTACATCAAATAAGGTAAAGAGAATAATTTTACTAATTACACAATGAGGAGGTTTCAAATCCCCCCAAGGAATTATTATTGGTTTACATCATATTTTCCACCTTAATTAGTGGCATTTTTTGCTTTCTCCCTTAATGTTATCAATTCTAAATTTTGCACCTAGTTTGATTGCTTTGTCTTCATAATGGAATGGTCTATCCTTCCATTTGAGGCAATGTCCTTTACCATCATAAATTACTAGGTTATATAACACCTTAAGGAGTTGAAGAAACAACAACAAACTATTTCCTTATCTATAAACCTTGAGATGATAGAATGTGATTTTGAGTTTAAAATACCCATTGTTGAATTCAACAATGCATCACAATAGAATGAATGCATACTTTGTATTGTGCAAAACCTTAAGGAGGATGCAAAGGTTTCTAACAAGGATTATGGTCTTGGGAAGGGTGATTAGGGGGAATATAATTTGACCTTTCAATGTGCAATATCTAGGGTAGAGAGGTGTTGGAAAGTGGGGAAATAGGGACTAGACCAATTATCATGTTGGATAGAGCATGAAGTGGGAAAGTATTGGTTTTTGGAAAAAAAATCATTATTAAAGGTGAGGGGATATTGTAAGGATGGTAAATATGAATGAATATTATCATATTTGGATTCATAGAGAAAGGAAATGTGCATATACTTACAGATATCCTCCTTCCATACAATGGTATTTAATAAGAGATGAGAGAGTTGAGGTTTTGTGGATGAGTTGAAGTGATACTTTTAGTCATGTTTAGTGAGTGTGTAGTATTTTTTGCTAGCATAATATGAGGTGAAAAGAACAAAATTAACTTGGGAACTAATT